>JAQNCA010000001.1:18817303-18834463 GCA_029783725.1 Acanthurus tractus | reverse complement strand
TGTGTGTGTGTGTGTGTGTGTGTGTGTGTGTGTGTGTGTGTGTGTGTGTGTGTGTGTGTGTGTGTGTGTGTGTGCTCTTTTATTTTTATACAACTTTCATGCATCCTCATGGAGCTAATTTAGGTTTTAGACTTAATTGGGAGAAATGTTCACAGTGGGCTTGGAGAGTAGTCATATGGTTAGTGGTTAATTAATGCGCAAAGTTAATGTCCTCACTTTGATGCTTGACTGTCATTCAGGAAATATAATATGTATTTGTTAAAGTGTATTAATTTAACTGTGCATGTCTCTCTGAGGCAGCAGGCAGACCTGGAGTTCCCTCTTCCACCGTCGAGGAGCTGAGGAGGAGCAGTGTGTGTTTGGCTGCCTCCTCCTGCCGGTCTGGCTGACAAGCTGAGCCAAGTGCATTTTAACACCTGGAATCCTGGCTTGGCCCTCTCTAAGCACCACACCATAATGACTAGTTAAGGAGCTCAACAGAGGCAATTCACCTGATGAAAAAGAGGGGTGGGGGGGACAAGTTGAGATATTGAGTGTCAGCTAAAAACAAAAATGTCCATTCAAAGGGTGGTGTGTGTTACACTACAGTTAGTCTCTATCATCTTAATTTAATGGCTTCTTCTCATTTGTGATATTTGATTTCATTTTTCAGCAAAGACAGGGGGTCCTATATGTATGGTCAACATATGGCACATATTAGATTACTCATATGTTGTGTTTTGTTTCTAAAGTATCACCTTTCTCATCCAGTGGCTTCATGCAACATATGTTCTCTCCCATTCCTCATATCACGCCATCTATTGAAGTCTATCTGCTATCTGATAGCAGCTATTACAGCACTTTATATCTGCATAAATGACTCTGAAGCTCCAAGTAACTAATAGGTTTTTGTATTTTTAAAAACAAAAAAGCTGACTGGAAAATTGTTACAAGCGTAGGGGCTTTGCTCAAAACACACACACACACCCACATACACACACACACACACACACACCTTATATTTTTAAGCAATTAAGCACATTAATTACAACCATTTAGGATCAGAGTTTTGCTTAGATGGCACTTCAGTAGTGGTTGTTCAAGGAGAAAAACTTCTTAAAGGCTATTAAAACCATTTAGTCCACAGCCATGCCAGCAACTATGTGAGGCTCAAGATTTGGGGAATTTGACTTGGAACACTTAAATGAGCTTCACAAAATATGTGATATGGTTAAGGATAACAAACTGAGTTGCATGACATTGAGTGTTGACCATGTTCACCGTCATTACATGTCTCCATGCTAATGTTCCCTAATAAGGAATGCACTCAAAGCATAGCAAAAAAGGGACATTTGAACACTAGATATTTCTTTAAAGACTTGGTTATAAAAAGTATTTGGCAACAACTGCAACAGCTGTAGTTAAAAGATCACCAAAGTTATTAAAATTCAATTAGAGGGCACTGTTGACAATCAAATCACTGAAAAACACAGCCATCACAAACTGCATGGTGATGCTAGAGAAAAAGTCATGGGATCATCAAAGTCAGTAGAACTCATCATATGGTGGCCGTAAATGTTGGTGTAAAATTTCATTACAAACAATCCAACAGCTAGACTGACATATCGACACTGCCATTCGTAAAACTGTGCCACCAGCATAGCCAGTTTAAACAACACAGCTGCCTGAACACAATTTGCCAGTGAGACGTGACACATCCCACTGTAATGTTGCTTTTCTCCATGTTTTTTTCAGACAGAACTAAAATCGCATTTAAACGTACACGTAATGGAAATGATAAGGGCTGACTGATATTTTCTATCCTACAGTTTTTGTTTTTGTTTTGTTTTTTGCAGTTTATTGTTAAAACTGGAATGCTATGCATGACAGTTTTTATGTTAAATGGCAAATAAAATGGGTTGTCAATAATTTAATTATCTTGTAGTACTAACACTCTAACTCACTACATACTATATTACCATATCGCTGTCAGTTGTTGTGATGGTTATTATCATGGCATCAGGCCTCTTACTAAGCCTTTTAATTTTGATGAATACATGTAAAATAACTTGGTCTGAATCTTAACCAGCTTACATTAACAAACCAGTGAGTTTTTTTGGCTGCATCCCTCTCTCTCACAGCGCAACAGCAGAGGCAACAGAGCTCTGGAAGCACTGGAATAAAGCTTTGCTGAAGGGTGAAAAGTGACATCATCCTGGTCACTACTGGACACCACAAGCTTCCTGTTTTTCCCCCCTCACAAAACATAATGGTTGCCTCTTTAATGGTGTCCAGTCTTTGTATCTCTCCTCAGGAAGAGGAAATCCACGCTGAAGATGAGCTGTGGCGATTCAAAAGAAAGTGATGACTGCCGAGGAAACCCTTTCAACATAACAACTGTCATAAATAGCTGGCCAGGTTGACCTGCTGTGATGATTTGCATTGCAAAAAATAAAAATTCTCTGCTAGCACACAAGAAAGAAACAAGTTGAAGCACTTTCAAGATTGTGTTATTTGTTTTATCTTAAGTTAGAAATTACATAATGTTGCTGAGATGAGGTTTATTCTCTTTCATCTTGTCCAGCGTCGCTTCCTAAATGAATCATCAATTGTCTCATGTCTCTGTCTTTATCTAAATTGTATTAAAAAGTCAAAATGCACTGCAATACATCTTCAGCAAAGCTATCATGGCAAGTAATTGAACATATCAGTTCAGAGAAGCTAATAAGACCTGCTTTTGTAATGTAGGAATTGTACATTGACAAACGGATTGCATTTACGCCTTCCTGCCCTGCTTATTATCAGTAACTTGTAATATAAATATGCAAATCTGTAGCTTGAACTTTACAATCCTCCGTCGGGGCTATTCATCTCCTTTAAAGCGTTCATTTACATGTGGAGAGCCCCCATGCATCAAGCCGTGTCATTTTGAAAGCAAATATTAATCAATTTTGCATTGTGGATTGGCCCGGAGTGGTGTGTAATACATGTGGTGTCTTTGCCAGGATGGATGTACGCAGATTCTTGCCCCACTCAAACTTCTGATGATAACTGTGGAGAGGCTTCACCATTAAGAGGATTCTGTCACTAAGCTTTATCATATTAGGTGCACACATGCCCAGCCGTGCCCCACTCTGAGACCGTTTTTTAAAATATATATCTTCACGTAGTGCGGAAACAGTTTTTGCTTACCTTCTATCCCACCTGGACGGACATGTTCAGCATTTTAGCCTGATATTCTCCTGGTGACAGTGTGGCATCTCATTTCTTATATTAGAGAAGAACTTTGTTTCCTGGCTTAATTGGAAAATAATTGGGATACACTCCACTTGTTTTAGAGTCTTAGATATGATCTTTCTAACGGATGATTACAAAGAATCTGCAGAGCCAGCTGGCAATGTTTGCTTACTGGCAGTGGCACATGTGTTAACTGACACTGAATCATCCATATCATCCAACTAGCGCTTTGCCTATTAAGTTCATAATACCTACCGAGCCACCCATGATAATCGTTCATAAACAAGTTTGTCTGAGTCATGCAAACTGGTCTGTTTCAGCTGACATGGTCCGTTAATGTTAATACCAGTCAGAACTCATTAACCTCATTCCACTGGGCCGCAGCATGACTATTCAGTTTCACAGGAAGCTACATCAGTTTCACTTGAGCGTAATGCTTTGGAATAATACTGTGATTTCCTGTGTTCAGGCTCACAGGCCATGTAATTTGCTTGTCTGCATCATAATGTTGGACTAATGAGCTCCCAGTGTTGTGTCATGTTTTCATATGGTGGGTGCTGCTAATATCATCTGCTGGTGATAGGGAGAGACTGTCTTGGCCTTGTTACAGAGCGTTAGAAGCTGAGATGGATTCAAGGCTGTCTGTCCATCTGCCAGTGCCGTATGCACCGAGTGTCTCTCTCCATGGCTGCACAAAAAGAGTTACTTTTAGTGTAAGAAGAAAACAACTACGATGACATAGAAGGGGAAGAGTTTCTATGGACTTTGGGTTTTTTAGATATGCTGCAAGTCGTTGGTCCACCACTTTGGTTCTGACTGAAATATCTTAATATATACAAGATGGACTCACACAAAAAAAATTGTACCCACATCTGCAATTTTTACTGCACCACTGGAGTTTTATGTAAGTGGTTTCCAGTGAAATAACACAGCAACTATTTGATAGATTACCATACAATCTGGCACAGACATATATATGTCCAGGTATACTTTGTGTTTGGCACCGATGTTAGCATGCTAACCTGATAGAGTAAGATGGCTGAAGATAGTGAACATTATACCTGCAAATCATCTAATCATTATAAATGCTAATTAGCATTTTATTTAAAGTGGTTTGGCTGTGGTCTCACCTGGAAACACCAAATATTTTTCTTTGAAGTATTTACCCAATGATAGAGAAATAACACATTTCACTAGGAAAAGATCTGCAAAAGTAAAGTCACTATTTCCATACTATGTGCAAAATAGAAAACCAAAAGAATCACACACAGTTGCCCTGCATCTTTGACCAATAAGTGCTGTATTCATATGTTCTGAATGTGTGTAAAGGCAGCTTTGTTGTAGTGCCACTGAGGCCTTGACGAGCCGTCATACTGAGTAATACCACGCAAGACCAGCCGACTGGTGTTTGGGAGCCATGTAACAAACCTTACAAAGCAATTTGACAGGCTGGAACAACAATCCTGATAAAGCCAAGCTAGCAACTAAGTAAAAACGGAGCATACAGCAAATACAGCAGCCAGCCCCCATTTCCCTAAGGGCTCCCTCCCACTCAATAGCGTCAGACACGGCAGACAAACGATGATAAAGTGATCCTCTCATGACTTTGACAGGCACGACAGACAGCAGCAGGGCCGACCCACGCAATAACGCCAGTCAACCAGGCTCTCGCTCAAAGCACAACACTGAGACATGCGTTTCATCTGCAACAATGCAGCCAAAGTAAACACCTACGCTCACAGTCATGCTCCTAATTACTGGCAACAGCACGTTAATAAATAAAAGCTTATTGCTGCTGTCAGATCAATAGCACACGCCTCAAGATGACAATTCTTAATTAAGATTTCAGATGGACAAGCATTTCTAAAGAGCATAATGGCTTTTAATGGGATTATTAAGGACATAAGGGTTTCTGTTTCTCATGTTTTAAAACATTCACGTTATACAAGCTAGCGTGAAGTAAAGGATCCTTCTTAACTCTTTCTTTGAGGGGTATTTCTTTCATATTGTTTCTATGTTACATTTTGACACTATTCTGGAGTAACAAAAATGATTTTTCTACCTTTCATGTGCATTTGAGAAAAACATAGGGGTCTTGAATGTAACGTATGGATGTTATTTAACACTTTCAGACTAAAGAAAAGGGAAAAGTAGAGTCGCAGCCACAATCACACAATAATATTAGCATCACCCATCCAGAGGTTAGCCATAACCGCCAAGGATTTTTTTACAGGAGACCAGATATTCCTTTTACTTGTTTATGATATAAATTGATTTATGATCTAAATAATTAATTAGCCTTTTCATAATTTGTACAGGAGTTTTGTCCTCCGTCTGTCTTACAGCACACACATTATTCTGTGGCAATACTACAACGCCATCAGCCGTAGCACAAACCGTCTATTCAGGTATTGCTCCAAGTGAAACACTAGTAAATGAAAGTAGTATTTTTAGTCTGTACCTATATGGGTCCAATCGTTGCCTTGCTCAGTCTGCCGGGTGATTTTAAAGCACCTGAAAAGCCCATATTTGATTTGAAGAAGCTCAGGAAATGCAACAAGGCCAAAAGAAGAGTGGCAGAGCCAAAAGGTCAAGCATGTAATATGAAGGAGACAGCGCACTTGTCTCCAGTCCACAATAGCCTCCGGCAAACAGCCTCAAGCCATTTCAACATAAGCCATCCATTTCTGTGTTAATTATAGTCATATTGCCGTATTGAAGTCCAGCGTTCCTTAACATATTCTTTGTTTCGAGTCCTTTTGTCTCAGGTAATGGAATGTCAGCTCGGTGTGATTCTCGTGTGTTGCAGAGTGTTGATCAAAGTGACCTCTGCACCCCTCTGCTCTTGCAAATCAATACACACAGTCAACAGGAGCTGACAGAGGCAGGCACAACATATAATAAATGACAATTCACCATCACAATGGCAAGAGCATATCTGACAACTACTGCTCATGGCAGTAATTTTCATGTGATGCCAAGCTGTTATGCTCAAAGTGGGATTCATTTGCCAGGACTGTCTCACACAGATGCTGATATTACAAGGCTGACTTGTAAGCACCTCATCCCCCAGTCATACGTTCCCACTGAAGCTGTCCCAGCCAAGTGCTGACAGAGGCAACGGCATTACAGTTGTATCTTTTTATTGTTGTTGTCTTTCAAAGGGAGCTTATATTGAAAGCAATTTTCCTCTTAAGGGAACAAATTGTTCACAGAAAATTGTAACTGCCATCGCTTGGAGATGATTGGCTGCATCTTTTGGTGTTGGCAGCCAAGAATGGAAGGATTTCATATGCGGGAGGGGAGAGGGAGAAAAAAAAAAGGGAGCAGCGCACATTAAAAGATGTGTTGTGAAAAATGAGTGTGAAATTTCACACGCTCCGGATGATGAAAATGGCTGCTGTTGTGCCAGGTGGAGAGGAAATAGAAATCTGATGTGTATTTGTTGATGTGCAAAGAGGTAGAGGCAATGTGTCGTGGGGTTGGGAGGTGCAGGTTTTTATTATAAGCTACACTGTGGGCCCATCAGAAAAAAAACTGAGGCCAGGCCATTTCCCTTCATGTTTTGCAGCTTTGAAAGGATCAAGAGGATTTGTTTCTGCTGGCAGTTTGCCTGTCACCTGACAGCCCAGTCACCTTAAAAAATTGTTTACAGTTTATGTTTCTGAAAGTAAAGCATGCATTTAGTTTGTTTATATCTATGCTTCAACAGTATGTTTAAACCTGACATTGGTTTGATTATCTGTAGGCCTACAGGAGGAGAAATTTCTCACTGAGAGATTAAAGGGGATGGCAGTGAGGAAGGTGGTGTATTTGATGTATTTGATGATATTCTCCGAATTCTAAGCAAGCGATTTTTGTTCCTGAACCTAGCTGAGCCTTAACCACTGAAATGTAAAGTGTCGTTGACAAAAAAAAAGGTCAAATTTTGCAGAAATGGTTGGCAGAAATGTACATTGCTAATATTAATGCCTGATGGTTGCTCCTGAAACCGCAAAACAGTGTAAGGAAAAGGGGCCTGGATTAAGAGTCACTGTATTTTAGCTTATGGCACACCACTTGTGCATTACCTGCCTATGGCCAGCATGAGTGCTTGCCTCGCACAATGATTTTCATTGAGTGAAATCTGATTGACTGATTTTGCCATTTTTGAACTATGACTCTCAAACTGCTCGTAAACAGTAAAACACAAAAGGAATACTGTACGGTCTCTTTCATTGCCAGAGTTTAGTTAATCTCACTGTAGTTGTTTCTGCTCCATCTCTGTCCATTCTCCAGTAAGCTGCCCCCCCAGCAGCACCCCCAACCCCTCCCTGCTCCACCACCACCAACCAACAGGTCCCTGCAGCTGCTGCTAATTGCCCCGATCCTGACATTTCTCTTACTATAGACATAATGAATTATGAAAGTGTCAGGCCGAGTGCAGCGCACACACACATAAACACACATGCACATGCACACTTTCCCACACCTCCCAATAAACCTATTTGCTTTGGGCTGACCTGCCCCATCCATTAGTTGTTATTGTTTTCTCTAAACATGACATTGATTCAATTTACCACCAATCAATTTCAAATGGTTCTGACATTCAGATATGACCTTAAAGCCAGGCTGACCAAGAACTATGATTAGGATTAAACTTTTGTTAATGAGGTGATTTCTCTTCACACGGGGGCGTGTGACACGATCCAACAGGAATGGTCAGTAAAAATTAGATCAATTATAGTGAACGAAATCGCTTTAACTTGATTACCCTATGCACCCGCTAGTTTGTGTAATTAATAACCCCCTCTCAGCTGCAGAGAGCAGTTTATTAATAATAGTCTATATCTTTGCTCCTTAATGAAATGGCAGGGGCCTGGCCATCCGTTCTGCAGGTAATGTCATAATCAATGGTGCCCAACACACATGTTAATTACCGCAGTTATTAATTGTTACAGTTGGACTTGAATGCTACATGCTGTCAGCTCCTTTGTCCTACCATGTATAGCAATCAGTGGATTGAAAATGGCAAATCTAATTAGCCATTCAGCAAGCAGGCTGGGAATCCAAATGAGACGGTATCAGCCCTGACAGCTGGCAGCCGAGGCGCCGTTCACACTGGGCTGTGAACAAAACCAGCATTATCCACTGCCCCGGGAACAACAGGAAAAGGCATGTATCGCAAACTAATAAATACATTCACAGCAGCGGCCTGCCATATCACACAATGGTCTAATGAAATGCCTGCTTGATGCCTTTGTTTGGGTACAAGGAGTGTTTATGCATTTATATGTACAGGGTGCACCTCGTCCATCCAGCAGGCAGCACAGAGTCACTTTGGGGCAAGAGAAAGATTATGCACTGAGCGGTACTTCTGGTAACATGATCATATGGGAAAGGGTCAAATGTTACTTTCTTTGTTTTTTTTGTTTTGTTTTGTTCTAAATAATAATGCGTAAATGTAAATCACTGATGTCTCAAGGCTGACAAAATACAAGCCTTATGTGCATTTTCCATCTGCTTTTCTGTCTTTAAAAGGTGAAACTGTTTTGTTGAGGATAAGAAAAGAAAACACAGGTGAATTTTATCCTTTTGGGCTACTTTGCCTTAACATGTTCACAACATTTTCTAACAAATAAGTGAAAATAAGAAGCCCTGAATACATATTTGTGTGTTTATTCTAGATTAGACTTATGTTCCTGATTTTTACGCAAATCTGCACATACTTAACTATACACAATAATTTGCATGTTTAGATATGCATATTCCCTTTGCAGAAACATTTGACCAAAAATGACTTCAGTTTTGTAAATGTATGCAAATTACCTTATATTTTTTAAGCTAGTGCTTCATTTACATGATCAAACAAAACTCCTTACAAGAAATTGTAAAAATAAAATTAATAGTTTAAACATGAGTAATCAAGTGATGTTTGTTGGCTTCAATGTTTACTCTGTTTATCTGCACTGTCTCTCCATCAAGTCAACGAGAAAAAAGAACGCTTTTTTCTTCGTAGGTTCCCCTCAGTCTACTCACTTAATTTTCCTTTGATCATTACATCATTATTTGCTTCAGATAAGTGCAAGTCATTTCAACTATATCAGCCCAATCTGAGCATTGTTGATTAGTTTGTGAGAGGAAATTGTGAGGGGGATTATTAAAGGTCTCTGATGAGGAGAACAGGACATACTGTATTTAGTCTAATGTAACCCTTACAGTCATTTTGTTCCCATTACAGTGGATGATGATATGTAGCTCGCGAAAGTTCAGTTTCCATAAGTACTGTCCTCGTAACACATTACGGCAATCATTGTATCTGGTAATGATTTTATCTGAAACACATATTTATGTGCAAGAATTTAGTTTAGCTACAGCAGAAACTTTGTAGAGTGAGGACTGGTTACCTTCTGTGTCTTACAGCATGAAAGACATGAGAGTGTTGGTAGATGGTCACGGATTCACTTGCCTCCACTCCCTGTGCTGTGTGCAGCCTGTAGAGAGAACAAGTAAACATCACACACACACACGCACACAGAGTTTACTGTACATCCACACAAACACACACGACCATCCATATTCAAAGATGACAGCCGCTTGTGTCTCCATCCACAAAGCACCTGTAACTAATGCAGTGTTAAAGGTGACAGCCAGAAGAGAATTAGAGGGAGAACAGGTGGATGGACCCCCTCCCCAACGCCCTCACCTCCCACCCATACACCCATCTATGCACCCACCCATGAACCATCCCCAAAACAACATACTGCCATGCCAAGTCTCACTCTCAGCCTCACCATCTCTAGTCTTAACACCACAGGTGCTGAGCACCAGCATGGCGGGCCCAAGGGGGCCGCCGGCCTTTCCTCTCGCCATACTCAAAGCAGTGATGGGCAATAAAAACACTTCACACCTTAAGTGAAAGATACGACTTTAAATATTTTACACACATTCTGCATATGCAATTTATCCACACCTGGCTCTTAGGAGCAACAACATCTGGTAGCTGTTGCTTTAGAGGCAATTAATTCTTTATCCAAGCGGCCAGGGTCCTCTCGGAAAATGTGGGAGAAGAACTTATGTGTTACTTAGATGAGTAAAAATGTTGAAGTTACAATGCAGTTTAGTGGCATGGAAAAGTACCCAATGGTGAAACAAAAACATGTCAACACCCTGCAGCATCAAAGTCATCAGAAGGTGGAAGAATTAAGAATTTAATCGCTATTAAAAAACAACACAAATTTGAATTAATTTTTTCTGCATGTTGAGAATGAAATGGAGGGAAATATTGTCTGACTATATGACACTTTATGCAAAAAACAGAAAAATATTCAATGAAAATGATTTTTAGTGAGTTAAATAATAACTTGTTTAACTTGGTATTTTCTTTTTTATGGTGTAGAACTCACTGAAAACAGAGAACAACAAAGACAGGAGATAGAAATGCTTATTCTGAGTCCTGACAACATTAAAGCCAGAGGCACTTGTATACCTGTAATGATAAACTGAACAGAAAGATAAGCTCAATGTCTGAGTGTAATGTCGGAGGGACATGTGTCCACAGGAAGAAACCCCATCGTGGTAATGATGAAAAATAACTATCTGGTGAGGCCTGAAGAAAAACTGAAACCAAAGATTTTAAGATAGCTTCCAGTGACTGAGTAACTGCTGAGTTAATACTTTTGGCTATCAACATTTAGGTTGATTACACTACTTTGACTTCATCAGAAACTGACCTTTGAAGACACTAAATAAAACTGGTTATCATGATGGAGTTAAAACAACACCTAAGTGGTATATTGAGTTAGGACTGATTGGCTTACAAGCGTTCGTGCTCCATTCTTTTTCATCTTTAGTGCCGGAAATCACTGCTTTCCTGTTGTCTTAATGACCTTAAACATTTACCTTCCTCCTGCACTGATAGGATTCCTTTGTTTAATGCTGTCTTTTCCCATGGGAATGAAAGTAGATCTGGAGCTCAGTGCTAAGTGAGAGCTGTCCTGCATTCCCATGTATTTTATAACAGCTGTGGGACACCATATTACCTTTGGAGATGGTGTTTGCTATGACCATACTGCTACCAAGGCCTGTGTGCATGGCATGCATGTGAGAATCACAACAATGAAATCTTGACAAGGTTATAAAAGAACAAAACAGTCAGTGAGAAAGAACAGAGAAGTCTGACTTTTCTTAAAAAAAAACTTTTCTTACAAAAAAACAAAATAAGAGTTTCTGTTTTGGGAGAATTTTACAGTTTAAGGTCAAGTGGGGTAAAAGAGGGTTTGTTGTGGGGGATAGAGATGATGGAAGCGGAGTAGAGTAAGTCATACTGTACTTCCTGTCTTCTGTCTGTTTGGGTTTGCCTGCTGTTTGGGTGAATGGAGCTGGAATGAAGTGCAGGTGAGGTTAAGCTACTGTAATCCTCCGCCCTGTCAGTTCATTTGCAGGGTGGAAGTTGAGCTTGTTGTTCTCAGGCTTTTCTGGCATGTTCCCTTGAGATGGTGAAAATATTCACAGCCTGACCCCACAATTTTTATCTGTCATCAACAATGTCAGGGAATGCAAATTAACCAACAACAAAAAAAAAAGAGTTTCATTTTAGAGAGGTAAAAATAAGTTAGCAGCAAACTTCTGTTTACTTTCTCAATATAAATCATATTTGTCCCTCTTACTTTAACTCTTTCTCCTGGTTATCTGAATCCCACCTGCAGGGGCTCTGTGCCCAACAAGTGTGGCCTGCCCCACAGTTTGAGAACCACTGGTTTAAGGTGTTCGATGGACACTGGTAGTACTGGCTGTTTATCATAAACACAGCCTAGCCCAGAGAGGTCCATCTGCTTTGATTTTATTTAGTGATTCCCCCCAGGGCCCCTGAGCTGGAGCGAGAATAACAATACTTGAGCCCATCTGTTCGTGTAGAACCAGCCCCGGCTAAATTACCACACGCTACGAGCGGCTGGCATATGCTGTGGCATAAAGCTACAAGAGGGCATTGTGTGCCAGCTGTTCTGTTGACAAATACTTATCTGGCACTTCTGAACTCAGCTTGCTAAGCTGGTTTCAAGTTTGACTAAAAACTAAACGGGGTGAGGTGTGGAATAGGGTTCCTGTGGGGGGGGGGTGCATGTATAATACATGCTGATTTATCCCTGGGTATCATTTTATCAGAGACTGTCTGGGAAAATTGGGTCACTGGATGTAGACTTAATCTGAACATATAGGCCAGATAGAACGCTAAAGCCAAACACACGGTCAAAACAGACTATACTTACTGTAATCTTTCTCATCCTCCTGTAAGCAAGCTGTGATCATATTGTGGTTGCATGTTTACAAGTCGGTGGATGATCACTGTGTCAGAGGCCTAAATTGGGCTTGATCATAGTAATCCTATCAGTAAAGAATCAGATCGTTGTAACAGTGAACAATATGCATCTTAAGCACTGAAAAATACACCACAAAGCCTGTTTTTACAAGGACTTATTGCTACATTGTAAAACACTCACAGGACATTTATTATTTTTAATAATAAATAATAAATAAATAATAAATTACTCCTTTTCATTATTATTATTATTATTATTATTATTGTTGTTGTTGTTGTTGTTGTTGTTAAAAAATATGAATAACAATAAATATCATCACTAAGGTTACAGTTTTATTTTTTTAGTTTCCTTAATATTGTCATATTATGGGAGATGTTCATTTATGTGTCTGCAAATAAACCAAAAGTTAAGTCTTGCATTAAAATGTATGTGTTGACAGGGTTGTGCCACACTAATCGGCAACTATAGAGTTGATAAACTTGTTGCTAAAATAGAAAACATAGTATAAAAGACAGACTCAGATGTGTTGTTTTTGTAAAGTTGGTTTTTACAGCAAATAGACACCCTATTTTCATGCAGAAACTTTCTGTTTTAGCAGCATGAGCAACAGGATGAGCCATAAGAGCCTGCGGTGATACTTGCTGCAGTGTACTGTATATTAACATGGTGGAGAACAGTTTTCTTGGGAGAAAGAATTCAACATTCAGTTGTAAATGCTATTTTGGGAGGTCATCAGTGCTGCTCCAAAGTCTCTCTTGGTAGTCACCGTTGTCAGCACTTCAGCTGCAGTTAAAGCTGCTAAAACTCCCTGCTTTTAGACTCACACAAAACATTTACAGTCAGACAACGGGTATGAAAAAAAACTGGTTTGAAATTTCCCAGTTAATTTAAAAGCTGGTGGGCTTAACATAAAAAAAGCTCCTTGTATTGTCTTACAGTATTTAGTCGCTGGATGAGTGGATGGGTCAATGTACACTTGTGCTTTAAAGAGTAACTTAATAAAGGATAAAAACAAGTGTGTCACTGTGATCTCTGTTTAAATATTTCAAGTCTGAACGTCTGACCACAGTGATGTCATGATGTACTGAGCAGTGAGCTTTTCTCTAATCTTTGGGTTGGGTCAAACATTTAGCTATGTTAACTCTTTAGGCCTCAGCAGTTATTAAATAAAGCTATAAAGGAATGCTTATAGAAAAAATGTTTCTATTGTTACAACAGGTAACAATTTATACACATCTGAAACCTGACAAGTGGCTCCAAATACACATAAATTATTTTTTTGTATGAGGACACATGCAAAAAAAAAAGAAAAAGGTTGGGGGCCATTCGCTGAATATTTAACAATTAGATTCCACTTTTAAGATGATATGTGTTTATTTATGTAAAATCTTAATCCGCAAAGTAACTAGTAACCCAACTCTTAAGTACATGTGAATGAGTAACAGGACTTAGCACTTCTGTGATGTCATGATGTAGAAGGAGCAAAGTTAAAATACCCCAAAGTGTGTTCATTTTCACTAGCACTGACTCCACCTGGAGTTAAGCTTTACATTATCTCTAGCTGGTGTTAATTTGCTATCTCAAAGGGATATTTGGATAATTGCTTCATTTCTTATGGGAGTCCTTCCATTTTTGTGCTACTGTGCTTGTATCCCTTAAAGTTATTTGTTTAAGTCAAAAAGTGATTTTATGTACAAGCAGTTTATCATATGTAGCTATTGTTTCTACCTTTACTGGTGTCTTTGTGCTGTAAAGAAAATAGCTGATAAAAAAAGTGGTGCTGTTTTCCCTCAAAACCATCTCACTTCCTTTAAAAAATCTTATGTTGTGCTTACAAATCACCTCCCACACCCACAGCTTCTGGAAAAGTCGACCGTCAGTCCTTGATGCTCACCTACGCTGGTCGCACTGAGTATGCAAGAGCTGTTATCACACCTCGGAACATGCTGTGTAGCCTTCAAAATGGGCTTTATTTTGTTAACATTTACAGGAACATCACTGACATTAATTTTCCACCCGTTACATATGTCTATACTGTACAGATGCAACAGAAAGAAAAAAATCAAATCCCATCCTCCATTCTGAGACTTCTCTCACAGAGAACAGAGCTCCAGTCAGTGACAAGCTTCAGCAGTGCAGAAAAAAAGTTCACACAGGAAGGTCTCCTGTCAGGATCCCTGGGACAGTGGAAATGACCACAGAGCAAAATGGAAGTTGTCAGCTGGAACCTAATTTAAAAAAAACGCCCTCACACACTTGTTTTATTCTCACAACTAAATCCTGGATCAAGTTGTGATTTAGGCAAATATATTTATATATATATATATAATGCTGAAGCCACCATACGCAGTTTGTTGGTTTTATTCAATTTTGTGTAAGATATAAAAACCAACAAATAATTTATATTGACCTAGGGTTTGACTGGTTAAGTTTTAGGTTCTCTTCAAATTAAAACAGAAAGGAATCAAGGGCCTTTTTAATGTATTGTTTCTGTTTTTGTTTTTGTTTTTATTTATATAACTTAAATTTATTTATTTTCAATTTTCGGCCCGTAGATTACCAGCCTTGTGCCTCATTCATTAACCTTCCTTTAACTCCACACTGTTCAACATGTCACAATTAACATTCAGTAGTTGCTATTAGACAGCGTAAACTACAATAACTCACTTCAACATACAGTGAAAGAGGACAAGGAGTACTCAAACCAGTATCATCAACCCTGTATCATTTTCTTAAAAAAGGGACAATATATGAGTTTGTAATATAATTAGAGTAGAATAAATAATTATATTTGATCACAACTGGTTTGTTATCGGGTGCATGGCTGGAAACATTACATGTCACATCTTCATGGAAGGCAGCTAGTCATACTTGCCATGTTGGGCAGAGAAAAGGCTTCGTAAACATAAAATATAATTCAGATTAGACCTGAAAAAAAACACTGCATGTTAAAATTCTTCACATCCTACTTTCTTAGTTTAAAGAAAACAACCAGACATTTCCAGTATTTCACCTCATTGACCCTATGAATGCATGGAGTGCTCCACCAAGCAACAACAGGAGCCATTGTACAAGTCTCCCTTCATGCATTTATCTGGCATCTACTCTGCATTAGCAATGCAGAGTGTTCTTTACAGCTACAGAGGAGAAGCAAATTTGTATTCTGTAACACAAAACTCTGATGTCTCGCAACCAACAAATTAGCACTCACTGTGACTTCCAATGGGAAGGAGGGAAAAAAAAAAACAGGAGCAAAACCTAAATGTTTCCTGATAGGTCTACTTGAGAATAGAGCAACAGTGCAGCATTGGTTGAGCAAGTACGCAATAAAATATGAGACTTTTACAATGGCTACATCTGTTCTGCAAAAACATATACTGTAAAAGACATTTACACAGCGTGATGAGGGAATATGCATACCGGTTCACAAAGAGCAAAATACCCTGGTCTTAATGCAACTGCACAGTAGGTTGACATCTAGACTGTTGATGTAACTACCTTGAGAAATCTATGCTACCAAGAGATTTTACACAAGTTTTTAGAACAGTACACGCAGGTTGGATGAGGATTTGCGCACTGCATTGCTTCCTTAATGTGGCGTTATGGAAAGCTCCCATCTTTTACAGTGATTAAGAAAAGCAGTACTCCTCTTTTCTTAAGGTAAATGAGGTGGACGAGGTCCTCCCACTAGCTTGTCATGTTTTTGTTGGACATGTTTTGTCGGCCGCTGCGACGTGAACATGCCCTCCCGCGCATCACCCAACCTCCCTCCTCCCTGAACAGAGAGTGAACCTTCATGAGGCCTACCTTTGCATTGACATCCACCACCAACGCTCAGCTGTGAGACACAGGGAAGCTACATTGGACTACATGAAGAACACAACACTTCCACTAATGCACAGTGCAAATAGGCTTCTCCCCCTCTCCTCCATCTCTCCGACCTTCAGAGATGGGCAGGCGTGGAGGAGAAGTGGGGTGGAGAGGGTTAACTCTGGAAAGCACCCCTGCTGGCAGGCAGCCTGTCTTCTTTTAGTTTATTTTTCATTTTTAGTCTTTCTGAGAATCTCCTGCCTTGGGAGAGGGGGAGGTGGTATGGCTGAAGGGTGGATGGGGCTGGGGGTCAGGGAGAGGAATCTACTTGTACAGGCTCATGGTCGGGCTCTGGTACATGCACATGTAGGCATCACACAGCAGGCGGCGGGCCTGGCCCTGGATGCTCTTTGGATCCAGGGTGTGCAGCTCCTCTGGGCTCATTTTCAGGTAGGCCTCCACCTCTGGACAGGGGGACACCTGGGGGATGTTGAAACCATTCTGCCCTCCTGCAAAGTCACGTGCATGATTATTAAAAAATATTTTTATTATTAGAAGTTATTTTGGTGGAACACAACAAACAAATGTAATCTATTTTATAAATCAAATATCATCTTTCCAAGACTCATTGTGTTGTTTTATATGACCTAACAATCACGCACCAAGAAAATTTTAACCCAAGTTTTAAAGACATCAGCAACTGAAGGTAAAACTATAAGTCAATTACAGAAATGCGGGGCGGCGGCGGGGGGAAGGGGTGGGGGGGGGGGGTGGGGGTGGGGGGGTTGGGGGTTGGTGGGGGGGGGGGTGGTGGGGGTGGGTGTTTTTTGGTGGT
>JAQNCA010000001.1:18787893-18817203 GCA_029783725.1 Acanthurus tractus | reverse complement strand
AATCAAAAATAAATTTTTAACAAATTTTTTAAACAAAAAAAAAATTTTTTTAAAAAATAAATTTAAAATAAAAAATTTATAAACCCCCCCCCCCCCCCCAAAAAAAAAAAAGATCAAAAACTACTGTGACAATCAACTCATTACCTCTACCTCCAGCAGTTCCAGCTTCCATTATTTAGTATTTGCTGCTACTCACTGTCTTAATGTGACCATTTTTCTACTTTGTCACTTATCAAACAATTCATTAAGTATAAAACAAAATTGGCAGTTAATTTTCAATGAAAATAATCTGCACTCACATTCCTAAAAGTAATTATGGGAACGACGGAAGCTAAATTTACTGCAGAGATCCCTAGCTGTGGAAGTTATTTTTGATAATCATTTGAAGAATAAACAGAGTAACAACGTAACTAAAATTTTACCATTTCAATACAATTAAACAAACCATATATTTACATTGTATTAATGTGATCTATCAGTTTAGTGCATTCTTGACTCAGTTTCTGAGGCTCTATCATGATACCTGTGTCACTGAACCCTGTGAAATTCTTTCACCGGTGCTGAAACACTTTACCGTACATCCTGTACGTCATGCCTTCATTTTAAGAATCGGTATGACATAACAAACTCACTTTTCAAAGGCCATGACACCTACCATCACGGTCAGCCATGCTGTCAAAGAAGAGCCAGGCGGAATCTGCGCTGCCGTACTTGACAAAGGCCACGTAGTGACTGGTTTCGATGCACAGCACGGCGAACAGCTCCATCCTCTGGCGGGGGAAACTGCCCTGCCGCCCCGTACCATCTTGCAGCTCCTTGGGGACAGACAGTTTGCCATGCCGATGGGTTTTCCTCCTCGGGTGGAGATGAACCTAAATCAGAATGAGCAGGTAAACACCATCACACAGAATGTTAGGAAGCATGGCCTATTAAGGTTAAGCTAAACGTTGTCAACATGACTCATATAGCATATAAATAAAAGATCACAGGTAACAAATGCTCAGAAGTACATCTGAGGATTTTTGTTGCCAAATGGACCACTAGGTATATAAATCAAACAATATTTTAGTAAATGTACTGAGTATTGGCAAGTGAAATGAACAGCCAATGTGTTACAATCCACTATAGAAGCCACTACTCTGCAATTTAACTCCTCTATCGAGAAAGCATCATTCCTTTGGATTTGGCGCCACCAAATGGATGATCCTGACCCACACTTTAAAGCTTAATTTATGTTGAACTGGTGTTGCAATAATGCCCTCTGTTGTTTACCTGTGTATTGCACTTTTCACAGAACTGTTTAATCTTGCCGGCGGTGATATCCCCGTCCTCATAACAGTCTCGACACTCATAGAGAGCCAGGCCTCCGCAGATTCGACATTCCCTTGGAGCTGGATAATTAAAACACAGAGTTCTATCTTGGCTGACTACACACAAGTGTAGATCTTACAAAAGCTGAGAAAGGTTTGGAAAGTGAATAAAAACAAATAAAAGGGTTCCTTCCTTCTCAGCTGCTCAGAAAGAACACATCACATTTACAAACCAGAAAAAATTATTAGTTACAACTCACTGTCTTCAAGAAGGTCAGTTATGTCTAACTCTAGCGAAGGGAAGATCTTGTTGAACATTTTGAAGTCCTTGCCAAAGCGAGGCATCTGGATGATAAGGCAGGAGGGAGCCTAGGGGGTCAGGGAAACAGAAAAGCTAAACATCAGCAAAAATTCATGCACACAGGAAGTAAACTCTGGCTTCCAGAACAGAGTCTACACAATATGCTTGATATATAACATTTTGTAGATCTACATTAATTAATTTTGAATAAGCAGAGATGAAAGACAGTCTATGAAATATTATTCAGTCATAGTTTGTTTGTTGTTGGTTGTCTGATTAGCAGTAAACGCTGCTCAAGTGTTTTTTTGGATTACTGTTGGCTGGTTTAGGCTGTTAATATGTGTTCAGTTTCTTTTTCTTTAGTCAAAAAAAATTACTTGGACTCCAACACATCTACAAATGAACCGTATAATGCACAAATGTTGATGTATTCAAGATCTTAATCGACCCAAATATCTCACACTCCATTTGCATTCTCCTAAAGTCTGTTATCTGTTTAGGTTGGATAAAAAGTTAAACTATTAAAGACTAAAATCCATTTTTATATTTTATGCACCTCATTAAAGCACAACTATATTACTACTGGCATATAACTAAAACTATTGGGCATGAAAAAACTTAGGGTTTAGGTGATGTTTCATAAAATATGATGACAGACATTGGGAGATTCAGTTTGAATTGTCAATACAAGCTTTGAATGTAAGAATGAAGACATTTTCAGCAGCTTAAGAGCTGAGAGAAGCTGAACTAAATTAGCATCAATAGGAGGGAATCAAATCACAATATCATCAATCTTCTAACTCAAATCGATCAGTTAAAAAGAACTGAAACAAAAGGAAATTCACCTCTGCAAACTTTAGGTCGCTGTTGATGAAGCTCCACTCCAGGAGCTGCTGGATGGTGGGAACTCCAACCTTGTCCTTTTTGTCCATGAAGATCTGGTAAAAGTAACAGTCTTGGACCTTTTGTCCTGCTGACCTGAAAAACAGTAACAACGTCTTTGATCATTTACTTTTATAAGTTTTATTCACATCCTCCCTTATCAGGAAAAAGCTGACATGACTAAAATTTATCTCAACTAAAAAGGAAACCAACTTTTTTTAATATCTTGAGGAATTTTCTAAACCATCAAGAATTAAATGTGAATAAATAAAATGTGAATAAAGTTGTGTCTGTGGAAGTTTCTTGCTCTACTAAAGTCACATTTCAGACTCCTCACACTCACCAGTTTGTTTACAGGAGGTGCAAAAGTTTTGCTTCTCTCATGACAGCTACTCAATCAACAGGAAGCTCATCTTGACATTTAGCAAGCTTGAGCTGTGACAAGCACATTTGTGTCCTGATCAACTTTGAAGTCAGATTTAAAACTGCAGAACTTTAATTACTGAGTCAGCTGCTTGTTTCAGATAAGCCATGTTGGACAAGATGGCTTTACAACAATAGAAGTGTTATAGAATAGAAATGTCATTTAAGTACCGGGTAAATACTACTGCGTAATCCAATTGTATTCTTTAGAATTACAAAAATCCTTAAAAATCGAGTTTTCATGATGTAACCAAAAACTCCTACAGTTGATCCCATTTGGTCAGCTGTGCATGATTCAATATCCGGGTAAGTACTGCAGCACAACTGAAACTTTATGTAAATGTACAGTTCTACACAATGCAGATTTAGACCAGCTCTGGAATACTTCAATGCTCATTGAGTACTTCGTCTACGTCATTTGAAACTATATTTGCAGAGTCTGGTATCAGCAATGAGTGATATTGGTTTTGTTGCATCATACACATGGTTTGTGTGTGAAAAGTAAAAACTGCATCATTAAACTATGTCAGCCTTCTGAAAATAATGTAAATGATGTAAACAACTAGCCCTTACCTCAGTTTGAGCAATGGGTCCACCCTCAGTATGTGATGGAAAAGGATATTGAGGAACTCCTCAGGATCTGCAGAATATGAGATGAGGTAAATGTGATGAAAGGTAACGTGTAGATACTTTAAAAACCCTGAAGTCAATAGAATGGATCTTTTTCTAAACCATTTGATTTATCTTCAGGAAGTTGTTTTATTTAATCAGTATGGCAGCTGTGGATGTTTACATCAAAATCCAGATTCTCAAGGGGAATCTAGATAAGAAATCAACACCAGTACAAAGAGTCTGAAACTATCATACATATTAACTCTTGATGATGAGCCTAGTGAAAAATAATGAGAATTTGTAAAAGAGCTTGTAAATAAAATGTCTGCATCGACCCCTTGCCTTTTTCTTCAGAAGTAAACCCAGAGGCAGCTTCTACTTTCTCTAGGATTCTCCTCAACTTCATCACTTTGGTGGCACACACATACCCATGTCTGGAGGACAAAAGACATGCAGGTTAGAGCTAGCTAAATAGCACAGCAGGTATATTGACATGAGTTTTGCTAATGAAATTTGCATTAGATCTTACATTTAGGGTATATATTATATTGTGGGTATTATTTGTTAAAAAAAAAGGTCTGTTTTTTCATTTACATTGTGAATCAGTGCCATAAACCTACAGCAGAATCTGTGTGCAGCACACCGCTGAGACTTACATGCGCAGAGGGTTGACTATCTCTGTTCGTAACAGCTCTTGGGTCTCTCTGTAATACTCCACATCAGTCTTTGAGCGTGGTCTCAGCAGAACTGTGTCCAGTACAGAGCTAAAAGAGAACAAGCTGCAGAGCGAAACACACAACAATGGGATTATAGTAAATAATAATTCAGTTTTTTTTTTTTATTTTGACAAGGAAAATTATTGTTAGCCATTAGGATGATGATTAACCTTGGTGTAAAAAAACAACAATATAAACTATGATTATAAAGTTAATGATGCAGTTTGCTTTACCACATGTTATTGTTAAGTAAACAAAAAATACCTTCCATTGAATGCCCTTTGCCAAAGTTTACTATGGAATCTAACATTTTTTTCTTTTTTTACCCTGGAAATAGTCTAAATTAAATCTAAAATTCAAAACTCCAAACTGTTCAATACTCAAGGCATGAAATCTCGATTGGGTTGACTGCTTTGTTCAATGGCCCTTTGGCAGTGTTGGCAGACACAACAGATCCACTGTGCACCAGCCTGCTCACAGCAGGAATACACCCCCCTGTTACAGCCGGTGGGCAAAGTCAAAACAGTTTACTAATAAGCCTCTGCCTCTGGGCAACACAGCACTGCCGGCTGAGGAAGCACCATATAGCCAATCAATATGACTGAAGTCCAGAGACATTAATGTAATATGGCATAAGCTATAGCTGATCAAGTATTTACTGACAGACTAGAACGGGACTGACCAGAAGAGGGTAGAATCCAAGTAGCAGGAGTTGTAGTGGCCCTGGATGCCTTTCTTTTTTCCCACCATGACATCCAGACCATCGTTCTCTGTGCGGGGAGGTGTGTTCTCATGTACAACCTCACTTAAGTAACCTCCAAACGCTGCATAAGAAACACATATGTAAGTGTAAAGGTTTTGGGGGCAATAGTTAATTTGGTGCCTTAAATCATCCCTATTTTCTCCTGCTGCCTTACCAATGGAGTTGCAGCGCTCAATGGGGTTGGAAGAGTGATGCAGGGATGGGAAGCGGGAGTCGGGACGGCAACACTTAAGCTTCACAAACAGGGCTTTCTTTGGTGGGCAGGTGAAGTACCGTGTACCTTTGAAGGTGCCGTCAGTGCAACCAGGGCACTCTTCCTCCTGGAAGAGAAGGTCAAGTTCACATCATCCACTTACGGTCAGGTACTGAATGTGTGCACAGTGAAAGAACTTTCATTTATTCTGCCCTTTTCTAAATGCCTTTGTCAGCAATGGCTGGCTGTTCAAAGAGGAATATGGTGCATTTTAGTCAGACCTTCTTCTAACAGCGGCTCAGTTGCATACAAGTTATCAGCAAAAAAATTTTAATATGTCACTGTGTTTGAGAAAAACAGTTTGACATTTTGGGAAATATGTTTGTCCACTTTTGCGCAGGACACAGTGACTTTCTGATGTCCTGTTGTCGCCATGAAGTTGCCAGGCAACCAGCAGAAAAACAAGGACTATTTCTTGTCTCGGCACAGTATTGTTGTTATTTTTGCACTTTGGTTTTTGTATGGGATTACACAAACAAAATATGGCATGTTGTTTAACAATCTTAAGGGATGCTGATAGGTGGCTTTGTTAATTTTGACACAACAGGTTAAGCTGTTTCCCTGTTTCCAGTCTTTCTGCAAAGCTTAGCTAACAAACATCAATTTTATCAACATGGCAACAAAGCATATGGTAATAATATAACTATTCTAGAGTAGGAGTTTTAGAATTGTGTAAATATAAGCTGTCAATATGTATTTTATAGCTGATAATCACCACAGAAAATCTGTACCAAAAAAGTAAAGTCAGATGAAGATTTTTATTTTTCTAACACACCTTTTCTTGGTATACAATTATATAATTTTCTCTACAAATACTGTACAGTGTCTGTGATTTTTTACCTCTATGCTGAATCTAAAACTAAATCTAACTTCAACTTTAATTGACTTTGCACTCACCAGCTCCAGCCCAGCTAGAGACTCCAGCAGGCCTGGAGGCAGACCCACCCAGCGGATGACACCACACAGAGGAGGGTTCTCCTTCACCTCCACCAGAGAGCCCACCTCCAGACCTGGCTGTCCTCGTGGAGGTGACGGAGGCCGTGGTGAGGGTGGGGCAGCAGGTGACGGGGGCTCGGGCTGCTCTCCCATCACAGACTGGACAGACAGGGAGAGAGGCCCATGACTCATGCTGTCAATGGGCCCAGTCTTTCGGTTCAGGCTAAAGGGCAGAGAGTGAAACTTGTTGTCACTGGACAACGAGGCAGAGGGCGGGGCTCTGGAGGGCGGGGATGACTGATTGAAGTCAGGGGGCGTGTCAGTAAGTGACTTGGCAGGGTCCTCCCCAACTGTAGGAGAAAAACCAGAAACCAAAACTTAAGGTGAGAACACATCATATTATGTTAGTCATCATTATCACGGTGGAGTTTTTGGTCTTTAAATAGTACCAAAAAACTATTCTAAAAAATTCCAGATTTAACTAATCTCTTTGGGCTGAAAGTTTGTTGCAAGGCCAGAACTTAAACCACTTTTTCGTGTATCAACTGTTTATGATGAACCCCTCTGATTCACAGAAAACACAGGTATTTGGAGTAAGTGTGAAATTACCCTATGTTTCTGTTGTTTTGGACTTCCCATCTGATGATGTTGTGCAATGTGTTTCACTATGCTTTTGAGCCGACACACTGAAACAACTATAAGCACATCATTCCATTTATATGGAGAAAAAAATTCATAATTTTCACGAATATCACAATTAAAGTCAGTATTCCTTGATGGATTAGAACATTGGAATGTTACTGGGATTCAATATCAGGTGCTTCTTAATTAACTTTTTGTCAAGGATTTTTATTCCTGTGCAAGTTCTTGAAGCTTGGAAGGCTTAAAAGCAGGCAACAAGAACTTAACATATCAGCCTTAGCAGGAGCACCCTATTAGTCATCACAATGGAATCACCTGTTACAATTTAATGTTTAAGCTCAACAAACTGTCACCGAGGCAGATACTTCACAGTAACCTGGTCAACATCAAGTATATATATTGGGAACATGGTTGTCATAAGTCAACCAAATTCATAGTAAGTCATACAGCTTTTACTTTACCAGCACCTGATTTTAAGAGCTACAGCCATTAACACAGTTTGTTTTTTTTTCAAATATAAATCAAAATAATCTAAGATCAGAAGCACAGACTGAACTATTTTATGGAGTGGTATCCATCTCTCAAGCTGAAATATCCATGTTCAAACTATTCCCTCACTGAAAGAACTGCAATAGTCTGGTGACTTCCTCCTGACAAAAATGAAAGCACCATAACCACAACAAGAAAAAAACCCAAATGTGGAAAGTGACCCCTGAGGAAGATGACAATGATTACACATTCACAGGATGAATAAGCAGAAGTTAGAACAGCACGTCAGCCACTTCTGACTGACCTTTCCTAATATTTGCATTAGTACCAAAATACCATAGCTTGTTTTACTCTTCATTTTTTAGTTGATTTCCAGGGTTTTCAGGCTTTGATGAAGAATTATTATTATATATTTTTCATGAGAATCAGTGATTGTAAATAAAGATCAGGACACATCACTACTTCCAACTGTACAAAAATGAAGCCAAAATTAACCATACTAACACCAGAGGGCGATCATGTTGTTTAGGCTTCACTTTTGAGGAGCTGTAAAGTTGTCCATCATTATACAGTCATTGGACTAGAACATCAAGAGAATAATGACTTAATATCCAGATTGTTTTCTACATAAAAACATGGTCAGTGATTATCTACCTCCATTCTGTTGACTGAAGATGATATCTATAACTGTAAATCTTCAACACTGACATTTGCTGAGGATAAAAGAGCCAAGTATTAAAATTCCCCTTTTCTTGAAAATAAAGGTCAAACATGTGTCCCAAAACAGAAAAATAAATCAATAAATAAATACATAAAATGACAAAACGTGTTGACAGTCAGTCTTGAAATGAGAGATGAAGGCTTTCACTGATGCTTTGGCCTGCAAGTAGTATTTAGCAGAAATTTGAATCTTTTACCTGCATCTGCAGTCAAGACAAGACAAGGCCAGTTAAGGAGCCATGTGTGGCAGAGAGCATTATTAAAAGCCTTCAGGGAAAACCAGTTACTCCATGCAGGTGGACCATCACACTGAAATGCTGATGAAGGACAGGACTAGTGGAGGGGTCTTCATAGCAAGCTACTGAAACAAACTGCTGATTAAATTATTTTTGCTTTTGTTTTTTAAACAATGTTTAGGGCATGCATTTAGTAAAACTTTGCTGCTACAGGATTAAGATGTCCTTCTGAAGCAGGTTTGGGGGGGCTTTTTGTCTTTGGAATAAAGTAATTTCAGTATTTTGGGACATGTATGCAGTTTATTTGTTATGAATGGAACTCCATTTCATCCACTTGTTAAAGAATAAAACAAAAACACTGATGATATTAAACTTTTTCCTATTATATTGTGACTTTAAATTTCTTACAGTTTTCCATATAGATGTCATTCCACATGAGTAATGTGTATCGATATGCAGCCCATGTGTTCTTTTATTCTCCAAGTCTGTCGATTTGCATCACACAGCTTTAGAAGCAGTAAGCCAAAGCACAGAGATCTCCTACTTTGTGTTTGCTGTGAGCTTAATATCGATTACAACTACTGATATCTAAGATTCTTAGTCAGTCTATGAAATATACAAAAACCTTTAATTGAAGCAAATGAATCAATAATTCCCACTTTTCTCTTGCATACATGCAAAATGTACCACTTCCATAACTTACTGGGACAGAGTTTTTGTATATCGGGGTGGTGAAGACAACTGACTTCAGCTATTTCAACACTGTAGCTTTATCAAGTCACTGCTGAAATGTTATTATGAAGTCCACTAAGTCATCTACTGTTTGACAATATTACAAAATCAAAGGACCCGTTCCTCATAATTATACCTTAAACTAGATTATAGTACAATTAAGTCTTTGTGTGAATGATGAGCTATTAAAAATGAGTTCTGCACTTTTGAAAAACTAATTATTGTGACTTTACATTTCTATAAAAAATCATCAAGTATGTATATAAAAAATATATCTTGTTAATAAAATAATCCTAAAAAATTATCATGTGTGTTTTTTTAGCAGGTGGAAGATATTAGTTCCAATACATGACTTTACGGGTTTCTAAAACTATCATCTCGGTATTTTATGCGACTGCTGAAGGACACTGGTATTTAGGGCAATTCACAGGACGGGAATGTAAAGGTCTTTTCATACATGTAATTTTTTTAATTACCAGTGTTGGCAAATTAAAAGACATTATGGCATTAGTAGCTGTGTGCCATAGCAAACCCCATCAGCACGTAGCTTGTTGTAAACAGTAGCTTGCTGGTAAGATGGTTTACATTCCATGAGTACCCAGGTTTTACCTTCATCAATGTACCATGTGGTTTTGGATTTGGACTGGACTGGGGGATCAACAGAGCTGCCATTTAAAGTATAGTAAAATTCAGACTTGCTTCTACTTCCACACTGATGACCTAATCCTGTAAATAACACAAGTACATAAAAAAGCACACAGGGTAAGCAAAATGTGTGTGTGCGTGTGTGTGTTTTATTCCCATTTCTTCAAAGAGGGAGAAATAAAACAGTATAAAATAAAGGGATAATGGTCAATTAATCAGCTGCTGTAATCAGTTTTCTCCAAGAATTAAACACATTGTTTTGACACATTACAATGCCATCAAATCAAAGTAGCTGTGATAGACAGTACTCATAATCTGTGTAAAATGGAGTTAAGCGTGCTTTTTGTTTTAAGTCATCTTTTTAAAGGGACTTTTCACCAAAACTGTTTGCTGCTTTGCTTGCATAAAATATTACAAGTTTGAGTAAGCTGTTTCATTTTAAGTGTTCTCTAAAACAAAGACTTCTTGTACTACAGAGTGGCCTTAGAGGGCTCATTAGGATTTTTGTGAGACTAGCATCAGTGCAAAGAGTTTGATTGCTTTTCTATATTTGTAGAATCACAACCACCCAACTTTTATGAAATGCCCCTTTAAGAATTAGCATAACACCAAGCTGTGTTTAGGTCAGTTAGGCGCGTATCATAACAGCAGTGCAGTACCTTTGCTCTTTGGTTTGCTTTGGCCAGAGGACGACTTGTCACTGGTGCTGCCTCTGGGGGCAAAACTGTGCTTTTGCAGCCTTTGGTCCTGCATGGAATATTCTGCACAGTCCACAAATAGATCCACATTAGAAAAACAGCACCCCTATCAGCCTACATTAGACAACTATGCACCTAATTTCTTCCACAGCAAATTTATATTAAGCCTTTACTGTTTTACTGCAGTTGGATAAAAATTTTAATGCATTTTTTGTTTCAACAGTTATTCATCCAGAGATGAGATATACTGCACTTAAGCTGAAATAGTCTGTCATGCAGAACAGTGTGCTATCCTACGGTCAGTGAAATAATAAAGGTAAAAAAGTAAAGTAATAACCTCTCCTCCAATGACACGAGATTGTGCCTTGCACAGGAAAGGTTCCTGGCAAAATTTATTGCATTTAACCACAAAATTTACCACAACTTTAACCATAAATGTTCTTAACTCTCAGTTTAAACAAACACTAACAGTCTCAAAGAGTGGTTATAACTGTCGGTCATTACAAACTAAGAACAAGTTCATACCCAATTTTGTTTGAGGGGCCATATTTCAAAGTAGCTCAACTTAGCAACAAAGTACTTTTATGTAGCCTGTCTAGAGAGTGCACAAGGAAGAGTATAAAGACAAGCGTCAAATTTGCAAAACGGGAATCCCAATCTTTAAGGTTTCCTTTATAGAAGCCTAAAAAGTCAGTGAGGCATCAGTAGCACACATAAACAAAATCAATATGCCAATGTGGAGAACAAAGAGCCTGAGTATCTCACTTGACTTTCAAAAACAAGCGAGCCATGTCCACAAAAGGCTCTCTGTTCCCGCGGCAAGCAAAACACAAACTGGAAACGCTCAGAAGGAGCTTAGCACTGGTCCATTAGAGGGACAGCTGAATGTTTTTGGAAAACACAAATAACTAGGTGACTCACCTGGCATTACGTCACAGATGGGGACAAGTCGAGTGTGCTCCAAACTGGCAAAATTACACAGCAACTTTCCATCAAACACGCCATCCCAGTCCCCAATAGGATTGTCCTGAAAGAGTTGGAGACATGAAAACCATAAAACCCTCCCAAGCGATCTCCATATCTGTAAAACTGATCAAGTTGCTGCCACAGTGCTTCTTTTTGGTGACAATGAGATTTATTGTCTTATCGCCTAAAATGATGCTTAGGCTTGATCCTCTGTGTTGTGTGTCCACTGTATCCTCATCTTCTCCACCAAAACAATGGATCTTCCACTTCAAATCCTTCCACCTGAGAGCTTTACTCTCTCTGCAAGCACAACCAAACCATTCTTCTTCTTAAGTTTGGAATCCGGGATTCAGCTCCAGCAGCCTAATCTAAGATAAGCGTGAAGCCAGTGCAACCAAAGCTAGAAAAGGCAGGGCGAGGCTGGACGCAGAGTGAGGCAGAGCAGTGGGCTCTCCTCAGCTGCCTGCTGGCCCCTTGCCATGCTGTTGGGTCATACAGCACTAAGTCTTTACCTCACTCCCCGCGTGACTGCCTTGCCTTTGTGTGGGTGGCTCAGATGCACTGAGTGGGCTGCTGCTGCTGCTGTTGGCGCTGCTGCTAACAATCAGCAGTCAAATGCCTCAGTTATGTGTTTCAATCTCTCTATGACTACAATACAACTCCCGCCTGACAACAGTAGTCATAGATACCAGCTACTGGCAACAAGACATGTTCCCTCTGCACACAGAGGAGCGGTCATAAAAGAAAAACACAAGCAAGTCATGAAAGACAACCTGAGACGTTAGCCATAATAATGTGACTAGAGAGTTGATTTAACCTGCGTTACAACTGAAATGTGTAACTTTCTGCACGTTGCCGCCCTCTACTGTGGCGAGGACAGTTTAGATGGAGCATCCTTTGGTCATAACTAAACGTCAGTTTGCTGGAAGCAGCTATCTAACTGATATAAATATCGCACTCACCAAGCAATAAAATCTCAAAAATTGATTAAATTAATCTCTAAAGAAGGTTTGGAAGATGTGGATTTTTCTATTAGTGAAGAAGGTTTCCTTTCCTCTGTGACAGATCTGGTTGGAAGTAAGGCTGCGCGATATGTGTATCAAACATGTGACAAACAGAAAAATGTCTCATTATGCCATTTTTTTTTCTGTATTTCTTTTTTTTTTGCACCCCAAATCACACTCTTTTTCAGCATTGTCTTTCATCATTTGGATGACACTTTGCATTCCTCTACAAAGCACTGAAGCAAGCAGGAAATTTGCTTGAAGGGCAGGCAACAATCATGTAGAAGAGTGAACATGATGGGATATAAGCACTTTTAAGGTGCCTAAGCTAACCATGTTCAGACTCTCAAAACCTTCACAATAACATCTAAATAAAAATTCCAAAAGTAGACAATCAAGCCAATTTTGACTCTAATATTGTCACTTTATGTAATTTATTGGTGGTTCATATCAACTTTGATTGTAAATTTTGATCATTATCATTTAATGCTTGCTGATTTCAACATCAGGATGCCCACTTCTCTTTGTATCTGCAGTAATGTTCACTAGTTCCTGGGACACAGTGTGCTCCATGTTAGTGATAGCTTTATGATGCTACAACTGTTAAGCATCAAACCTATTTGGTGCCATTGTGACACTTAACAGTCTGCAGTCTCCTCCGTAGCCAATGGGGAGCCAGAACAGTGCCTGTCTGTGGTTTACACCAAAGGAGCTTTTCGCAGCAATTAATCATTAATGTTTTATTATGCCATAAATAATTAAAACTTGAATAGTCAAATCTGCAGGACAAACAGCACAGGATTCAGGATTTCAGGAAAACGTTTTATATTCTTGGACTGTCTCAAATTATCAGGATGTCTTGTAACGCTAGCGACTAACTATTTCGTGGTCAGGGCGAGTTCCCAGGCATGCAGCAGAGACTCTAGGGAGTTACTGACAGTAATCTAGAGAAAGTCTTTCTTACCATGTCAACGCCCACATAGTAGCCCAGACTCTCATTGCCCGGTAACAGGTCACAGAAAATGATGGTGCCTCGCTCTGGTCCATCTCTTGTCTGCACCAGGACCCTGGAGTTAATCTCCAGCGGAGGGAAGTCCTGGTCCTCTTCCACCAGACTGATGTGGTCCACCTCCAGCTCACCCAAGGCTTCATCATCATCATCTTCCCAAAGTTCAAGCTTGTCAAGGGCTACAAACACACCACATTCATCCTCACAGCGGAAAAGTTGACGGCCCTGGTAGGAGCCTTCCGTGAAGCCCTGGCCCCGGCCCTCCTCCTGGGAGAGGAGAGTAAAAAAAAAAAACAGATGATGAGACAAAAGTAGGGAGAGAGACAGATCAGGAGCCAGAAGGATGTGCAACTTATTGTCATCACAAGTAGGGCAGGTAGCGAGGCTGCTTGCTCAGCATTCTTCAGTGAAAGGAAGTCAACATCATAGAGCTGTGAGCTCATATGATTGATTACTGCAGCAAGAACATGACTAGACTTTCTGCAATGATAAATATATCAACAAAATTCCTAGCACCACAGACACCGGATACTCTCACGAACCATGCTGTAACACATTGTAATTCTTTACTCAGCAACAGGCTTTAAATATGAAAAAAGTGCTGAATTATTTTTATTTTTGGCACATATTAGCAAAAGGAACACTGTGTTTGGTAAGGGGCATAAAATCGGAATTTTATCTGAGGCATGTGTGCAAACTTTGAGGTCTTTATTTTGAGGTATAGTCTGAATACTTGAGCTCCATCAGCCTACTCAAGAAGACTACAGCTGGACTCAGTAGAATAAAAACAACATTGTGCTGCAATAAGCAGTCCTTTGTGTTTTGTTACATACTGTGCTGTACACAGTGTTCAGAATGAATGGTATGAAATCAAATAAGCAGTTTAGTGTTGAGATTAAAGGAATAGTAAACACAAAAATTAAAAAAAGCTGTTCTTATCTGCTTTCGCTTATGTCAGTCAGTAAAAAACAGCTTTGTTAAGAAAAGTCAGAAATCAACACAAACCTTGAAATTTGCAGAATGCTACCCAAGAATTTTAAGCTAAACAGTAAGTCTAAAAAAAATCAAAATGTACTTCATTTAATCCTGTTTTTCCCAAAACTATATATGGATTTATGTTGCACACTACAATTGTATGGCAAAAGTCCCGCAAGAGTGAATATTAAGCATATCTATCTAACTGGGCAGCACCACCAGCGGTCACCAAGATCACTCTACAATAGTTTGTACAAACTTTGGATTTTTTTTCTGGGTCCTTTTTGTTTTTATCAAATTTTCAGCAAATTTTATTTTCCTTTCCAAAAAGGAAAAATGATTAATGTGACAATTCATATGAGAGCTGCAAGACGCTTACATTTGTGTACAAAGACGGACTGAATGAATAGATCTAGTTGTGCTCATTTTTATCCTCTTTTAAAAAATGAGCACTTTAACTTCAGCAAATGATTGTTTTGTTTTGTTTCTTTTTTTATAAATTCTCATTTGTCCGTCTTATATACTAGGAACAACAGCAGAAAAGTTTCATTGCATTTCAACTGCCATGGGCACTTTTACAAATGAACAGGGTAGGTCATTTGGTTGTATTTCTCTTTCTAACAAATAAAGACAGCAAGGAGTTTGTGTTCCTTTGCTGGACTGTGGTTTTGTTACAGAGCTGCTCTTCACAGGTAAGTGATAGCTCTCCACTCGTGCATGGCTAAATATGTTAATGATGCTTGCCAGCTAAGTTAATGATCCAGAAATGTTTATTAGCTTTATGAGCTAATTTGTTGGCTAACACAAGTGATAAATTGCAACACTAACTAAGCAAAAATTCATTACAACATATTTAATCATGCATGGCGGGTGAGTTATCACTTACCTTTGGAGAGTGGATACCAGATACTGAGCAGCTGTTTCATGTTCACTCTAATTCATAATGCAGACTGCACAAATGTAATACTGTGTGATCACATGTGACTGGCTAAACGGAAGTAAACATCTTACAGGCAACTGATAAGGCCTTGTGAATCAAGCTACAGCAGAGGAGTCTCAAAATATCCACACACAAATGCAGATGAGTTGACAGATGACAAGCAGTTTGGAAATGCATGTTCACCACAATAAAAACATGCTTATGAATCTTTCCCGCCATTACTATCAAGACTTATCTAACTGTGCCAAACACCACCAGAAAGACACAAAAGACACATAGGTTCTCACCAGTAGCTCCACTCCAAACCAGATTCCAGAGAGGGCTCTGTCAGGGAGCAGTGAGCCCTTGAAGCGGACAACACCAGGCAGAGGTTCATCCCCTGAGCGCAGCTGGACACGCACCTTTGAGCCACAGTCAATATCTCGAACACGCTCTAGCCGTGACTTGTTGCAGAGCAGAGCATATCGCTCCTCACAGTTGGTAATTGGGAACAGCAGCTCAGCCAGTTTCTCATCCAGTTCCAAAACATCCCGCTCATCCAGGCTCAGAACCACATTGGTCTGGTCAAGAATGCGGAGACTTTTCTTGCCCTTGCATGGGGGCAGTGTTCGCCCCAAGCTGTTACGTTCCTGGCAGGCCTGACCGAGACTGCCACGGGGGATCCTCAGGGTCTTCTGGGGAGGCTTCTCCACTGTACACTCCTTAATGACCATGTAGAAGCGCCAGTCCTCCCTGAAGCCACCACTGGGCTTCTCCTGGCTCCACAGGGCTGAGCTCATGGCTGCATTTTAGGCAGGAGGTCCAACATCAAGGCGAGCTTGATCTTTTGTCTGTAGGAACAAGTTATGAATAAACTTTAATAGATGTGCTGAGGGAAAACAAGACACATTCAATTGAAATTATAACAGCTTGTTGGCACATTTATTGTCGTGGATTTAAATTGTGTGTTTTTAATTATTTGGCAGTAAATGATGCCTAATAGATACCACAGCACAAATGACTTACACTTATCACTAAAACTAAAAAGTAAATTACATTTAAAGTGTGAAACTTTGTAAAACTAGTGCCATACATCACAGGACACCACCACAGGTCCTGTGTTCATACCTCAACAGGTCTGACTTGTTTCAGCAGCTCAAGAGGGACCTACACCGCCTTAGACAGGTGGTTGTGGCTGATCAGTGTGTATCTTTCCATATGTAAAAGTTAGTATGTTTCAAAAGCAAAAGCATTCTGCGATATTTGAAACCTCAAGTATTTTCATACCCAAAAATATGTAAAAGACATTTAGGTGTGACAATGGATAAAACATTGAACAAAGAATGTTGTATGAGGCATTATTTTAACTCTTAATGTAATCCAGCTCACAAACTGCATTTCAGTTCATACCACTGCATATCTCTCAAACACAGATAGGAACCGAGAAACTTGCACAGTAAGTGCTATTTCTGGTTAAAAGCCGACTTCAGCATTATTAAGTGGAAAAAGTCTGATTAGTGAGAAAAAAATCCACCATGATTGAACATTTAGCAGAGCAGTCTTAACTGCTCTCAGGTGAAGGAAAATATTTTTAGGTAATACTGAATGGTGAACTCCGAAAATAGACTCAAACTTCTGAGGTAACTATACGCCTTCATTTGCTAATTACTAATCATTATTTGACAGATCTCTAGAGTTGTGTAAAATCTACAAGCTTACGATGGTCTGGGTTGTGCATTCCGCCTGCCTGCTGCCCACTCATGTCTGTGCATTACAGTTTTTGGTAGTTCCTCGTGTGACATTACTCATATCTACTGTTTTGAATATTCTAAAAAAAATAGACGGTGAGAAGACAGTCGACATATTCTGACACCCAGGTCAACACTGAAATACCAGACGGCTGGATTTCCCCTGATGACACCTCTCATATCATGATGAGCCACCCGACACAGTCAAAAGCACACTATCACTACATCCGTCATTTTATTAAAAATGATATATACATTATTACCAGGCTGTTAATTTTTTTTTTTTTGCTTTCAATAAATGATGTAACGTCAGCATAATGACATATCAACATGAGAAACATCACATGTAGAATATTGAATTTAAATTTAACTTGACACGGGCTAACGCTGTCCTGATATGACATTTATAAAGCGTGTTCTTTGGGCTGACAGCCGAGAAGTGGATTACAGTATTGTTTATTGTTGAGTCGGCGTCACTGACAGCAATATCATGACTCTTATCCTTCAATATTTTCCCTGACAACCACAGCAGCAATGTGTCACCAGGTAAAAGCTGTCAGTAAAAGGCCCTTTAGAGGGAAGTAGCTAGCATATCGTAGGCTAAACTGGTACGAATAGTCATTCACGTTCACTTCTAACAACATGGAAACCTTACCTTTGATATAGTGTCAGTTAAGTTATGGGCTACAGATGACTGTCATTTCAAATGTTCATCTCAATTAGGTGCAGGCCTCTTAACACAAGCTTGATTCCTCCCGTAATAACCTCTGATTAGCTAAATAGCTAGCTAATGCTAGCGTCTTAACAGGCAGACTACCACGCTAAAGTTAGCCTAGCGCGCTGCTCGACAGCAAGCAGGCTGGCAGAGGACTGCCACCCTCTACAGTATGCTATCAACATTTAGATAAATCTGTTCTCCATGGGAAATACGTAAATTAATACAGTGTATGACTACAGCTATTTGATATATTATTTACAGAAGACGACCTCACGAACTTAACGTATGACATCATGGCGCTCCCTGACGAGCATTGGTCTTTCGCTTCTTTATCAAGTGCCGATTGGCTGTTCATGCTGTTTGTAACTGGGAGCACTCTGCGGGGTTTTCCCATGAACGGCAGAAGCAGCTCAGTTAGTTAGGTTGAAGTGTAGCTGTCAGTCTGATCTACTGCAGGCAGTGGTGGAAAGAATATTTGTATGGGCCAAATGAAAAATTGATTCCAAATCAGAGATTTTCTCAAAAAGTAACTTTAACCAAATCAACTGGGAATATTTTATCATCAGCAACATGGAATCAATAGTAGAAATGCCCTATATTCAGAAATGGCCCCTTGTAGAGTGTTATATAATTTGTGTTTTATTTTATTAATGGATTGTTATTAATTATTTATTTATATCTATTAAGCGTTTTAATTTGCAGTGGGTTATTGAAGGGCTATTTACCACTGCTCTGTGTAGTGTGGAGAGGTACCATTGGGTTTTATTTTCTAAGACGATAACATGTTTTGTTTTAAGATTTTTGTTTGAAACTAGTAAGATTAGCCATTAAATAACTCAAAACAGTGAGTTAATTTGTTTTGGGTCATTTCCATAATCAATTTGTACAAACTTTATCATTGTATTTCCCTTTTTCTTCTTCTTCTTTGTCTTGCACTATTATTAACAGGAATACTAATAGTACTGGTAGTGGTAGTAACAGGAATACTAGTAGTAGTGTCACATCCCATTTAGGTTAGATTGAACCCATATAATTTGGATATGGGTAAAAATAAAAAATAATACAGTTTTGTATTTCTTAATTTAATCACAATAGCCCACTGCCTGTGAGCCAGTAGTAATGGTGATGGTCTTGTGTGTGCCAAAAAAATATTTCACAAGAAGAAGACGATGCAGGTGGAAATATTTTGTGTATTTGTATAAACCCTAAGTTTTTGATTCTCTAAACAGAAAACAGCAAAAACATTTTACATTTCACATTTTAATAGAAAACATTTCTTATAATAAATAGAACTGGTTCTTAAAGCCATTATTGTGTCCTGTGTAAACTTATTACATATTCAGAAGACAAGTCTTGATTCACGTTGTGTCATCTCCTCTACTTCTTCCAAGGTGAGGTCATTGTTTCTCAACCTGCATCGAAATATGATAAGATAATAATAAAGATAATATAAATCACTGACAATGGCCAGTCTATTTGAAAAAAGAAACTTATTTTAAAGCCATATTAACATTGTTATTTGGCAAAATTAAACGCATTGTTAATGATCATGGTTTTTCTTGGCACAAAAACCAGCAGTGCAGCCATGCATAGTTCCAAGTCCATGACATGGACAACACTTGAGTGTTCTAACTCGATGAGTCACAAACAATGTAACTTGTGTTTGTGAGTGTAAGGCTCAGTAGTTATCACATACCATATTGATTTCACATGGTTGTTCTGTTCTAGGGCTTGAATCAGGCATTCCACTCCTGTTTTGGTAATGCAGTTCTCTGTCAACCTTTCACAGGAAATAAGAGGGTGGAGCAGCTTAAGCACAATTGCATAGCTAGTATTTCGATGTCAAAATAACTGCTGAATCAATGTCATGCACATTTTCATGCCAGTAAACCTTGTCTCCAACACTTACCAAAGCTCTTCTAGTGTCGTACTGTTCTTGACAACATTGGCAAGAGCGCTTACTCCTGCGCTCCCCACACCGTTGCCCACCAGGCTGCCATCACACAAATAATATTATACAATTAATGTACACAGACCATTGTGGTCATTGTGCAACTTCACACGTAAATTAGAAGTCCATATTTGTAATACATTTCCCAGACTGTGTCTTAACTCAGTCTATCTCATGATAGTATATAAAGAAAATATTACCTTAGCCATACCAGAGTTTTACTGCTCTCAAGGGCTCTGGCAATGGCCTCTGCTCCTTCATCCCCTATCCTATTGCCCCAAAGCCTGGAAACAAAAACAAAGAGTCATAAATGGGAACGCACCACCAATAGGAAGCATTAGGTTTTGAAGGATGGCTTTTACCCTAAATACTGCAGTGAATGATTGAATTTCAGTCCCTCTGCCAGCTGTCTTGCTCCTTTAGCAGTTATGTTATTATTGCCAAGCCTGAAAGAAAAAAAGTTAACTTGCTGTGTATTTTACACTACATTGACTGCTTGGTTTTTATTACAGCATTTACATTAGTCTCATATCTGATGAGAAATTGTGTGTGCAGACCTTAGAGAAAGGAAATCCTGTTTGCTCTTCAGAAGAAGCGAAAAGTGATGTGTGCAAGCGTCGGTTAGCTTGTTGTTGAAGAGCCTTATGAGACACAAAATGAAAGATTAAGAGAATTCACCAAACTTTATTTGTATCTTTACAATTGGAATAACTTTTTTAATTTATTTATTTGTTTATTTATTATTAATCTTTTCTTATATAAGTCTTGACAATACTTACGCAATTTTCCTGAAGTTGGCACACTGGATACCTTTAGCAATCAGTTTGCGTATCCCCTCATCTGTAATGTTATTATTCCTGAGGCTGATATAGGGAAATATGATACACATGTTTTGGGTTTGTTTTTTAATATTATGCAAGTTTAGTTCATCACAGTCAATAGATGGGTGGAAGAATGGAAACTCTAAATACTCACTAGAGTGAACTACAGATGTGCATGCAGGGAAGAAGCTGCTCCACTCCAACGTCACCTACAGAGTTGTTGTCCAGCTGGAGGCCTATAGGATTCTTTAAATGCTGGAGCACATAGGCTAATGCAGTGCACTCTACAGGACCTATGTTACAGTAGGTCAGTTTCAGGTGGTCAACCTCCAGCTTACTCATGGCATCTTTAGCAATCCTGCTTTCCTGCATCTCATAGATGCATTTGATAAGCCAGACAAATCCTGGCATTGCGTGCATGCTCTTCTTCTCCCCTTCCACAGGTTGAGGGATAGACTTGAAGTGTTTCAGCATCCCTTTAGACAGGCATCTCACCACCTGTCTGACCTTCCTCTCTATCACAGTGCTTGGGCAGCAGTGGAGCCATTGGCTCTGATGGCGCTGTGACAGTAGTCCTGAAACAAATGTGGCTGTGATTTGCAGATTCTGCCTTTCTGCTGCTGTGGCTCCCCTCTCTAAAACCCAATCCTGCTGGTTAGCAGAGGGCAAGCAGGCCCTGAAGCATGTGCTGCTCAGACCTGTGTCCCTTGTGTCCTTTGGTTCAAAGAGCTTAGGGATTGTCAGACGGTCATTGTCAGTTGACAAAACAATGTACAGAGCAGCAAAGAAACACTGCATGGTCACATGAAAGAATTCATAGCGTTTACTGTTGGTGGAGGACATGTCTTTGCTTTGGATGAGAAAGCCCATACAGATATCCTTTTCAGTTACACCGCATGTCTCCAAGGTTGCACCTGAAAATATGTAACAGGTGGTCCCTATCCCCTCAAAGGCAAGCTTCCCTAGATGCAAGGCTGTTTTTAGGTTCTCCTGAAGCCAGTTTAACCCAACGGCACTCTTCACGGAGGTTTGGTGCTGAAAAAAGTGCTGTAAGATCATCAGATACACGTCTGTGATAGTCTGTGGGCTGCCCTCCCCACAGCCTAGCAACTCCTTGTGACACTGTGAGACAATCCAGCAGAGGACGGGACTATGGCACAATCCAAGTAAAGCAGTGTTTGACTGTAGAGATTCTAAAACTTTAGCAGCCACACTGGGATCGTTGTGATGCTTCCTCACAAAACAGTCAATCCCACTTGGAGAAAAGCCCTTCAGAAGGAACTCTTTGCGGAGGTGTTTCTTCAGTACAGGGCCTACTGCCTCAGGGCGACTAGTTACCACCTTACGCACTCCTTTCATTAGTGAGCCCTGGATTAAGTTGAACAAAAGTATGTGAACAGGTGCACGCTGGGTGGGGCAACAGAGCCTGTGCTCATCCGAAAAGCTCTGCTTGAGCTCATCCAGGCCATCAAAAGTGAAGAGGATGAGATGTGGGTGGTCCAGGATGAACTGGAAAATCTCTTCCTGTTCTCTGTCAGGCCAGCAGCAGTGTTGAAACAGCAATTCTTGAACAGACAGTTCCCTGTTCTCTGAGTTCAAACTGCGACAGCTGAATGGAAACAGAAGGAGATATTCCCGGAGGGCCGTCCCCCGACCCCAGAGCAGGTGCAACCTCTGGAGTAAGGTGCTCTTCCCCGTGCCTGCCTCCCCAGAGACCAGTACTGTGTCTGCCTCCTCATTCATTGTGCCTACTGCGCCAACAATGTCCTCTGGACTTAAAGGTCCATGAACATCAGCACAGTTGTGAGCTAGTTCCAGCTGGCCTTCAGTGTAGATATCCTCCAGAGACATGTGGCTGGTTCCTCCATAAGTGCTGAGAAAGCAGGACTGAGCACATACAGAACTGCTGAGCTTCTTCTGATACTTGAGGAACTCTGTGACAAAAAGTGTACATATGAAATAAAGTACAGTACACACAGCACTGCAAAGTGACACATACCAACAACTGGTCTTTTTAGTACCTTGAATAGGTTATTTTTACACTAGTTTTTTAACTATACACAGGAAATGCCAAAAGGTCAGGTTTTCACCAGAAGGTGCATCTTTCATAAAATTACTTTGCACATTCAGTCTCCTACTAATACTGACTGTATGGTTGTGTACCCAGTTTCTGTCACGATTAAATAATGACAAACCTTTGGGAGGAGTCAGTTGTTCCTGGTTCACTGGTTCAGATCCAGATTCCTGTGTTCGCTGAATGTACAGTAGCACAACCTTCGCTGCAGATTCTCCTTTCGATCTAACATGATCAAGCAAACGCCTTGCCTGATTGACACATGAATGAAATACAATTATTTGCTCTATCGTTAAGACTTAAATTAGCAGATTGATAGACTTTTGAGTCTCCAAGCTAGGTGTGAAAGTAGCAGCAGCAGAATGGCACAAAGTCTGGAAACAGAGTGAAACAGCTAGCCTGGCATCTGTCTGGAGGCAGAACACCTAGCAGTATCTCACTGACTTAATTCAAATCCCTGGTGTTAAAAACACACATTGTGGTTTCATGGGGGGTTTAGTGGGGAACTCTTTCTTGACCAGTCAGAGTAACTTTTTGAAAAAGACTTTGGTGTAACAGTGACCTTTATAAGTACAGACAGATTTTGTTTTCTTTGTATAGAGCTAGGCCAACTGTATCTCACTGTTTCAAGTCTTTGTGCTAAATTAAGCTAACAGGCTGTTGGTGCTGGCTTAAGATTAACTGTGCAAATATTACAGTGGTATTCGTATTCTCATCCAGCTCTTAAAATGAACAGTGATACAAAGGCCTTTTTATATGAGTGTTAAATCCAATTGAGGTAAAAATAAATTAATTAATTAAAAAAACACAATTAGAAGAAAGCAAAAATAAAGTATAAGTTTCTATCTAATACAACCAAATAGGTAAAGAATGATATCACAAAAATGTGGAACCATTGTTGAAAAATGTGCATGTAGGTTATTTAGATTACCTGCTGGGAGGGGGTGTGTATAGGCAGGTGGATTTCATTACAGTCTGCTGAGGTAAAGTGTCCTGATATGACGAGAGCTTCTAGAGCACCCTTCATGCAGCCTTGTAACTTGCTGACCAGGCTGGGTCTTTGAATTAGAAGAGTCTGAAGAGATGTGCTCTGGCATTCTTCCCTTTCTTCTAGATTTGAACAACAACCTAAAAATGAGAGGCCAACTCCCTGCGCATCAGGCAGGACCTGTTTGAGAGCAGCAAGGAAGAGCTCACAAGTGTCCACACCTTTTGTATAAACCAGGTCGAGCAACTGTCTGCCATTGGTATACAGTGCCCTACCCTGTACATGTATGTTCTGGTAGTCCTCCCATGTGAGCTCCCCATGGGCAAGCAAAATGTCCAAAACCTGCTCCAGAGGTTCAGCCGACCCACTGCTGCACAGTGAATGCAGTATCGCTGCCCGATGTTTCAGCACAAGCTCCTGAACAAGCATGCTTTTTGCAAGTCAGCTGCCATGCTCCGGAACATCCAGTGATATTTATGCTACTTCCTGTATCACAGTCCGGTCCAGCAAATACCAAAATGCCATCACATGCAGCCATGAGTTCCATTCACGTTCCATCAGATTACCTGGGATCAGTGTCAAGCACAATAACCACCTCATTTATTACATAAAAACACACACAGAATAATTTGGTAACTTAACTGTGTTTAAAGTAAAGACATTGAAAGATTGTCACTCACATTAGTTTCCACCACAGAGTTTTCTTCCGTCCATATGTCAGCAGGGTAGACAAACTGCACCACTGTAGGCTAACATCTTCCTCATTCCACAGCTGAAACCGAAACACGCTCTGCTGCCAAGTCCCTCCTGTAAAATTTGAAACCCAGCATCGCCCTCACTTGCCTGCAAGTGAAACTGAATGAAATTTAAACAAAACTCAAACATCTACAGGACTGACTAGCAATATACCTTGTGCACACACATCACAAAGCACAAAATGGTTCTCACTTCCCTGTTTTTTTTCTTAAACAGAACAAAGGTGATGTTTTGCCTTTGGTTGAAATTCAAACGAGTGGAAACACAGTTTGCCACATGCTAATGCCTATTGTTCAATGAGAGGTGAGGATGTTTCAACATCCTCTAACCACGGGTTTCAGTGTGAAACGGTAGTGTTTTTAGAAATACCACAAAGGGAATTTTAGTTTTCAAAAAGCAGAAGCTCTGGTGTTGTGCACTGAGTAGAGGTGGGGCATTTGTCATATTTACAAGAAAGAGATCAAAAATACACTGAGGGGAAAAGCTGCACATTCAAGTAGAAAGTTCCATAAAGTGGTTGCAATTTGGTTACACAACCACTTGATGGAACTATTGCATAAATAAACCAACCTAGTTTGTTCAAGAGGCTGGCACTATTTTATTTTAGTTCCTCTCTTCTGTGTTGCCCTTATTGACACATTTCTCTATCACCTTTTATACTTGTTTGCTTTTCATTTCTTTAAATCTGATCTCTCTCCTGTTCTGTGTTTAATATAGAGTCAATTTTCAGGGAAATTGTTCGATCATTACAAGCTCTTGTATGTAGGTCTTATGTACACACCTAACACAACACAAACACACAATATGATAAGCCTAATACTGCAATAATTAATAAATTAATTAATAACTGTTTAAACAAAAAAGAATGTTTTATTATTTTTTAAATAATGTAGTCACTGGGAACCTGCTGTCTTCCTGGTGTAAAATTTCAAAAGTATATACAAAACACAACGATGAAATCGGCTCATATTGTGATTTCCTCTCACCTTGCATTTTTTAATTCAAGATATATATTTTTTTAAGCTTAAGAATTACTTTTTGGACAGGCAGATGATTTATCATTACTTCTATTATTGCTCCCTCCTGAGTTCAATGATTAGTTTAGAGTGTCTCCACCGTGCCCTGTGGTGGAAAAGCCTCAGACACACAAAGGCAGAAGTAATCAAAGACAAACTGGAATAAAACTTTCTAAAGTGAGTTTCTGTTTTTTATTCTTGTCTAAGAAACAGGCAACTCCACCAAGGGGAGTGTATTGCAGAGTACTCTCAGTCAGGCATCCTACATGAAGCTCTAATGTGGAGTTCTGTCATCCAAATCACAGTAGGGGGTCCAGGCAAGTTTGGATGGATAAGAAAGAAGGTAAGACATTGTCAATAGAAAAAAATATAGATGCAATCCCAAAAGACATTTTTGAGTATTCCTGTCCTGTGTTGCAACAGAATTCTTAACACCCTGTGTCAAAAGTAAGGAAATATGTGGCTCCTGCCTCATTCATTTGGACTATATAGCTGTCTTTACTATTTATGGAGCAATGTTGGGACCTGTTAAGCTTAGACTATTTTCCACATATGTATCCGAAGGTTAACTTTGAACTACTTAAAAATAAGCCTTGGATAAAATCTGAATTGGATTAAGTCACAGATGTTTGGATATTCTGTCCTCTTGTTGCAAACCTCATATCTACAGATAGTTGACTGTCTAAGTATTAAGAAAATTAGTTTAAATAAGATGAATGAGAGACCAAGGCTCTATTGTTTTTAGAGCAACACATGAGACTGTATTATATTAGCACAGAGTCATAGCCTGATGGCTCTGGACTCAGTCTTGATCAAAAGTTGACTTGTCAGTAGGCATCAGGCCTCTGCTTTTAATCTGTTCTTGAGACAGTTTTCAACATCTGGGCTTTTGGATCAAGAGAATAAACTGTTCTGGGTCTCTAACCCTCAAAATCACTTCATTATGATCAGAAAATATGCTTTTTCCAAAACACAGACAGATAGGTTTATTCACACTTGGCTTGGATGATCTGCTCTTCAGCTTACAGTTTTCTGGGCATGAAAGTTAAGACTTGCTCCATATGAGGTCAGTTCTGCTCTGTGTGCTGCAGTAACGCTGCTACCCAACACTAAATATACTTGTCCATCCAAGTTGAGTTTTACACTGTATGTCAAGTGAACAACAGTGTGGTTCAGTGTTGGGTCCACCCGTCTCTCATAGCAGAGACTGAATACTTGGCTCTAGTCATTTCAAGGCTGTGCATTCTTTCTGTGCAGATATCAAAAGCACATGTTGTGAGCTCAGTGTCAGACCAGGTGCACAGATAAAGTGTGTGTGTGCTGAGTTGTTTTCCAGAGAGACAGGACTCCCAGAAGCAAATCAGCCCATTTCATCTTCAATGAAATCTGTAGTGACACTACATGTGAGCTGTCACACATAACCAATTGTCCTGATGTTCAGAAATTATTTCTTGATCTTTTAAAATTCAGAAGACAGACAGTGACTGTTTTACACCAACAGGAGTGCTATAAGAGCAACATTTGACACAACCAAAGATTCAATCGATCAATCAAAACAATCAATAAATCAATCAATCAAAACAAAACAAAACAAAAAATTCTGTCCTATCATTGAAATAGAAATGGCATAAACCATTCTTTATGTGTATGTATTAATCAAAGGTCAAAAGGCCTTTTGCTTTTAGTGTAAGAGACGGGGCAAAATCCTGTGAATGTGAAAGTGCAAAATTTGAATTCGTGAAGCAATATTGGAAATAGAAGAATATTGTAATATCAAGACTGGCTTTGTCAAACTCAGACTGCTGAATTCTGATACATTTCAAAGGTGTTTTTTCACTGATCATGCACCACAGAATTTGTCATCCTCTTTTCATCATCTTAAACATTGTTTTGGCTATTTTTATTGCCGGGGAAACAACTACAGGAATCTGTTTGAAAATGTAGTTGGGCTTTAGGGTTACTTGAAAACATGTGAACCATGCCATTAGTATTTTTATTAAAAAAGTATGTGAAAAAATGTGCATTTAGGTATCTGTTTTTTTACTTTGTTTGAGGAGAGACATTTAGTAAATTAAAGCTCACATTGACTTTCATATTCATTTTTAAATTAAATATAACTTACAGCTTGTTTCTCAAGAACAAAACACATTTATGACTTTGGGAAAACACTTTAATATCAAAGATGTATGCTAGTGAAGACAGTTATTGGTATGTGTTTACTCTTAAGTTACTATCACATCACAGACATGTTAGATTGTAGGCGTGAATGTTTTGTTGTACATTACAATTTTTTAATGGGTGGCAAAAACTTAAAGAAAAAATTACCATCAATCAATCAATATATATAGATAACTTAAGGCAAGCAAACATCAGTCAAGATGCACAGTGGACATCTCTAACAAGTGCAGCAAATGCGACTGTCTAGTGCATTTATTTCTATAGCCCTCAGCATAACTGCAGCGATGCAGACATTCAGGCCTCAAATTGACTCATACATTGAAGGGACTACTTTGTTATTAGACATGCCTCCCCGAGCCACATAGAGGTGTTCAACAGAGGAAGTGAATGGCATCCTTTTCACACACATGTGCATGACCATCTGTACATGGGTGTGTGCGTCAATCAGGATTTAATTGACAGGAAGATTAAAGCTCACATCTGAAAGCGTCAGGTTTTTTGTTTTTTTTCAGGAGCAGCCAAGTTGAAGGAGTCTGGTCTCCAGCCTCTGCCTGAAGTTTGGGGTGCTGCACTCAAGGTTAGCGCAGGCACCCTGCTGAGCGTGCGCTGTCTGAGATGGGTCCTACTTGTTGGACATTCATTATCAAACTCTGTTTGCTCCTTTCATCTGCAGCTCTCTGCAGCACTCAACGTAAACTACAGAGGCACCTTGCAGCTTGACATCTCTCCATTCACTCTGTACCTTAAACAGCATGCTGCCACATCAAAGAGCTGCGGCTGCCTTTGATGTTGCAAAAAGAAAGAGCTCCAATGATCTACTAAAAACCAATGCAACTTTCTGGAGCCTTGTTTTATTCATTTGCTATCTCTCAAAGTCTGGAGTCAGTCTCGGGAAGTCCAGACAGCACACTTGTAATTTGGAAAAGTTGAACTGTGCTCTCTACAAAAATGAAGTGACTGAACAACTGCTGAAAAGAGAGTCTACTCTCTTTTACATTCCCTTGGTGGGGTTTGAGTTTTTCCAGCAATATATATTTTCTAGGTTGAATATCACATCTTATTAATCTGTGGAGTGCTGTCTTTGAGTTTCAGCTTTTAGGTGTGTACATAATGACAGTGACATAAGGTCAAGGCAAACATCCATAGCTGTTGCCTCAACATGCCCCTGTATACTGGGCATCATTTTAATGCATAATAATAACGTTAATAAATGAGATAAATGAAAATGAAAAACATGATTTTGACAGGCTGTCTTATTCTACCACTGCTAGTTGATATAATTCAATGAATATTCATCATTCTTGACCATTAGCTTGAACTTTGATGCATAAACTTATGCAAATTGCATTGTCCTAGCCAAATGAGTGTTTGGGGGATGAGATTAGTGGTATGCTTTGTTTGTTTTACAGATTACAAATCCCATAAAAGAACTACTGTCTTGCTATACCATCCAGTTTCCCTTGTCTGCATTGTCACACTCATGTATTTCTATTGGAGATGTAAATTATTAAAAAAGGGGTTTTAAAAGCTTTGGTTGTTGTTTTAAAGGTTAAGTAATTTCTAAAAACAGCTGGGTATGTTGACTTTCAGATGCTTAATTTTCGGATACTTTACTTGAACATAAAATAAAAGAACATTTTTTTAAAGTATTTTTAGCATGGCATTTATACATACAATCTGGTTTGTATATACAGGTGCAGAGTGGTGTGTGTGAGATTGACTCAGGATAAATTACAGTTGTATCAATCAATCTCAATCAATCTTTATTTGTATAGCGCCAATTCATAACAGGTGTTATCTCAGGACACTTTACAATAGTGCATAAAGCT
>JAQNCA010000001.1:18775725-18787793 GCA_029783725.1 Acanthurus tractus | reverse complement strand
CTATGTGTCAGGTTTATAATTGTATTTTTGAGGCTTCGTGACTCCGCAGCAGCAGACAGTCTCCACCAAGGATTCCAAGGATTGTAGTGTTCATTTTAACAAAGCATCAGTGCGTGTTATTTATGCTTAGAGTTTTTGGACAAAACTGGAACTCAATGGTACAGACAAATCATATATATCTGGCTTTGGTGAGACTGACAAAACTCTTCATTGTGTTTGGGGTCTTTCCACAGGATCTGATGACAACATGTTAAAATGTGTGTTATCCCCAGACAAGTCACTAAATGAAAAGTGAGGAAGTACAACCAAGTTATCAAAAAGTTTCAGTGATACAGCAAATGAGGAAGTCGTATAATGTCCTTTGTTTCAGGATATGAATCACAAAAAACCCTGATGTATACACATGCATGCAGACACACAAAACTATACATCTTAAGTAATTAACTTCCAAGTGTTTTGTCCTTTATTTCCCTTAAGGTTTTTTTGTTAGCTTTTCCCAGCCTTTAAATGGAGAGTGAAACCATCACAAGATGAAAAGTCCCTCCCGAAGACAAATGAACCTTTTGTGGCTTAGCTGACTGCCATTTATTGAAAGGATCCAAAAAACAGACAAAAACTCAGTGTGGTGTTTGTTACTCAGTGCATGTTGACTTCAGCTCTTAGCCATGAAAGTGATCGCTCGCTATTGCCAAACTGTACTGCTTTGTTTATCAAGAGATTTCTTTTAAAGGGAAGATGTTTTAGGCATGTTTGGAGGGCATGGGATTAACAGGCCATTATCCCATGCCCCTGAGCCGCGAAACATTGGACCAGCAGATGAAAAACTTTTACCCACAGGCCCCAGCCATCGTTGCATCAGAGCTGAACAAAGCAACCTCTCTCTCCAATGCCAGCTTGGTGATTATTGAGTGGATTTAATCCTGCTAATTATGATTTCATCAGATAAAAAGAGAGAAATGGCCACAGTGAAAAGTGACATTTAATGCAAATTGATGTCGGGTCGGGCACACTGAACTTCAGCACTTTGTCAGCTTGTTTCCTAATTGAATGAACTTGACAATAATTGAAGTGTTTTATATTTGCCCTTCTTTTCACACATAAAAGAGTGCCATGCCAATTAGCTTTAATTCTCCCTTTCCCCTCTTTCTTTTCATGCTCTTGAGTAGGCAGGAACCGGCATATTCCGATCATTTGCATTATCCAAAGCAAATCTGCTTTGAAGTTCTGAGAAAGTAAGGAAAAGAATCCACTTATCCCACATGAAAAAAATGTTCAAAGCTCATAAATTCACAGGAACAGATGTACATTATCATTGGATTTGCCTCTTTTTCTCTTTGCTCCTGTATTGGTAATAGACTACCTCATGTCCTTCTCATCCTTAGCGTTTAGCATCTTGCCTTTACAGAAGCTAGCACCCTGCTGTGCCAATCCACACTTCAAAGCTCTCTGCCTATCTGCTGGAAACAAAGCACACAGAACATATTACGGCAGCTTCTCATTTCCACATATTTAAGTCAATATCATTGCTTTTTTTTGCCAGTGGCAAAACAGAGATAGGGTTTTATTCCTTCCTAAAAAGGCCACTGCCTGTAACCTGTGTCTCCCAACAACACAAATACAACACAGTACACATGCACTGGAATAGTTTATCTCATTTTAGGCCAAAATTTCTCAATGACAGTCGCCACGATGTTTGGAGTGCCAAATATGAAAAAGCAGAAGTGTGGCTATTATTAACTTAAAAAAAATTACATTAAACTCTTTTTTTTTTTTTAAAAAGCAAAGACAACAAGCATTATTGTCTGAACTTGTTAGTTAGTCTGTGAATCACTAATTATCAAAATCCCATGTGTTGAACTCCACATATCATAACTTGTTCAACCCCTCTGACAACATTGGAGAGTCTGAATGTATATCCAAAAATATCAACCGGCCATTGGGTCTTAAATACATCTCTGTTGAAATTTCTTAAGAGCATCACTCCACTCTTCATTTTCTTCTACACATGCAGGTGTGCAGGTCTCTGGGATATTCTCAGAGTAATTGCTCACTGTAATTGCTGTAGGTAGCACTCTTCTATTAACTATCGTGTGCAGTTGCTTAGATTGTGACTTTCCTTGTCATAAGCTACCAATCTTTGTTCACCTTTCTGAGCATTATTGGGTCCATCAACTTGTAAAGACCCTTCGTCCTCTCGTAGTGCAGCTTTGTAGATCATTTAACAGACAATTCCAGTAAAACCTTACACTGTACAAGTTTTGGAAACACACAAAAAAGACTGGCTTTTATTACAACTGTCATGCATCACAGTGTAGTAAAACCATATCTTTGAGGTAGCTTAAAATTTAACAAATCATTTTGTGATGGCTGGCATGTATGCTATTTGGTGTCATTTATCTTCTTAGGTAGAAAAGTTCACTTTCTTTTGCTCTATATTCCAAGTTTGATTAGTTACTATCTTTCATATGTTATCATCTATAAACATACCCATGCATGTTGGTGGTTTCTTTGTATTACAGTTTGAAACTTTACTAAATGCAACCAAAAACTATAATGGTTCATAAAGACTTTATGTTGGCAGCGGTGGTGGTAGCAGTATTTGCTTTGCTTAAAGCTAATAATAGTGTAGCAAAAAGCAAACTGTTGATGATGATTATGTGTGTGTGTCTGTGTGTGTGTGTGTCCATGTGAAGAAAAAAAAATAGGGAATGATCGACTCTAAATTTTACCTACAGGAAGCAAGATCAAGGAAAATAAAGTCTTCTGTTCTTCTGGGAAAAAAATAGAATAAATAAATTATAAAGGTAAAGTGAAACTGTAACACTAACTGTGTACTGGTTTTAGTGTTATATGACCAAGTGAGTAAGTGTAGAACACTTTCCCTCACAACTCCAAAGCAAACTTTGGTTTGAACTTGTAAAACAGGCTCTACACTCCTCACTCTCTTACCTGACAGACTTATGAAGAGTCCTGAACCAAAGAGATTGAGCAGCAGAGACAGGCTTATATAGATGAGAGGAAGGACACTGTCTCCAGTGCTGTCATTTCAAAAGGCGTGAATGCATTATCCACCCGTTACTCTGCACTGGAGGAGAAAATCTCCATGAACACCAAGGCTATTACCAACATACTGTATGTGAAGAGTTGAAAGGAGTGCAGATCAAAGTCAAAGTAAAAAAAAAAAAAAAAATGAGGAAAGTGTTGGGAAAAAAAGTCTCATGCCAGGCTACAGAGAAGAGAGGATGCAAGAGGATACAGTAGGAAATGACCCCTTCAGCTATACAGCATCAGAGATTTGCAATAAAGATGCAAGGAAGAGTGTTTCTGAGCATTTCTTTTTTCACATAGTGCTTCAGAGGGCAAGAAGGATCCTGAGTTTGTGGCAGACAATCTGATTTCACGCAACAACAAAACAAGGCGTCACCACCAGAGTGTCACAAGATCCTAACTCTGACACAGTTTAGGGTTTATTAGCAGTCGGGAGAGTTTGGCATGAGATAAATAATCTGTTGTTTAGAAAGAGCATGAATATGTGTATGTCTGTCATAATGTCTGTCTGTCTGTGGACAGACTTGTTAAAACAACATTGTCACAACTGTCACAAAACTTTTCATGTGTGGTGTCAAGATAAAAGTGAAGGGTGAGTTCAAAAAATGGGTGTGGTCCAACCCATGAAGTACCCATATTTTAATGTACTGGTCTAATGACTTAATGTGTCAAAATCTCAACATGTTGACGAGTGTCACAGCTGCAAGATGGCTTGAAAACTTTTATCTTACAAATTTCTCTCATCTTAATACATCAGGTTTATGGCCTGTGATATATGTTCATATTAGGTTAGCAAGCCCTTAACTTAGTCCCTCTCCCTTCATGTTGCATTACATGTAAAAATGTGACCTACATTTTCCTGGATGAGTTACTGACTGTATAATATTTAGAAATATTACCTACTAGTTTTACCCTTTGTTTTGAAGCACTGAGTTTGGCATAATGGCTGTCTTGTTTTTTTCTGGAGCCAAAAGTGATCATATTTGAAGAAAGGAGTGGAGCTTACCAGCACACATATTGCAAAAAAGGCCCATGTAGGACTAGCAAACAGAGAAATATTAGCAGAAAGAGTATAGAAATATTAAGAAAATATATTCTTTTGTGATGTGTAATCTAGCCATACCAAATATTTTCTATTACCTCCCTCAGAAAATCTGCTAATATAATCGGAACCACTTAACTTCCACTGATATAGACATCTAGTGCTTTTAATAGCAGAAACGTGTCAAGCAGCAGTAATAATAACCTGGTAGGCTGTGTTGGGATGGAAACCATTTGTAATAAAGTTCTATGGGTTACACTGCCTTGCTTACACAAATAGCCATGTTCGTGAGAGGAAGGCGTATCACATTGCCAAGAGGCAGACTCTCTGTGGTTGCCCCGACCAGAGATAAGCTGCTAAGCTGCAGATGAAAGTGTGTGTGCATGTAGAGAGTGTGGCGTGGTGAGCAGCTGTGGTCAGCCAGATTTGGGAACCCTCTGTGACACCGTGGTTAGGATACAGTGGAGAGGAGCTGTACTTTACTACACACACGCTCACACACATACACACACCAATCCAGCTGACTTCTTGGAAATTAGAAATGAAAAAGCAGATAAATGGAAAAGACACACTACAAAAAAGTGCACATGGCTGAGACTTAAAAAGCACTTAATATATAACCTTTCAGTGACAAATTAAGTTAACTTTTGGTCTGATTTTATAAGTATTTCAGGCCACAGTAAACATGTTGTCCCAAATAGTGCAGGCCCTGTCTCACCCAAATCCAGTGTCATCTTGTTTTGAAAGGCTCCATATGGCCATGTTGTTCATTGGATAACCCATCAGTTCAAAGCAAGACCTTGGGGTTTTCGGTGTGGAGTGTACACGTTGTCACCATGCCACCATGCCAGAGAGAGAGAAGTGAAATGGAGGGTCACTGTGGGTCTACATATATATAGTTTGTTGATATTAGTTTGTGAACTTTGCACATGAGAAATATAGATATAGGTGGATGGAGCTGGTTGATCTTTTGAAACAAAGTACAAATACAAAATATCTACTAAAAGTAAAGAAAGAAAAGATCAAGAACGTATTGCAGCTATGTTTAACAAAACAGTTTAAATGATTTCCAGTGATATTTGTGCATACAACCAGAGGGGACTGTTACACCCACCTGGCAATGCAACAAGTGGATTCCAGATATGTTCAAACATTTGGAGCTTAATGCCTGAATGAAAGTAAATAAGGAAGTAATGCCATTCTCAAGTTGTGAACTAGAAACAGAGTAAAACAGCTCACCTGGCTCTGTTTTTAACAAAGTTCCCCATAACGAGCCTCTGAAGCTCATATATCGACACTTTACAACTCATTTATTAGTGTAAAAATTACATGTTTTTAAGGGGGATATGTGCTGGGCTACTATTTTGATTTCTTAATTTCTTAACCAAGCACAGCAACTTTCCCAAGTCTCTGCTGTTTGCAAGAAAGCCCCACAATGATGAAAAGACCCCAGAATTATGAGTGTGTGAGTGGTTTCAGACTCTCAGCAAAAAAGCAGCTTGCTAATTTCCAAATGTCAAAGAGAGATTGAGAAGAAATAGGGGGTTCACTTGCAAAAAGAATTCTTTTGCTACAGTTGAAATTCATGTCTTGTGTTTTTGAAATCAAGTAAATATCCATCAAACTTGCACTCGGTTGTTTTGAAAACTCTTTTGTCTTTCCTAAGTCGTGTGGTTTATTTTGAGAATAAAAAAAAAGGTGTTGATTTTTTTCTGTTTAAGTAGTAGAGTTTATATTTTTGTAAATGAAACCTTTAACATGAACTTTGCATATGCTCACCATAACACACATACCTGACAGGAAAATAGAAAAAAAAATGACCCCAAAAATCAGTTTATTATAAGGAACAGGTTCATACTTTAATAAAAGGGTATTTTCTCTTGGCACAGATCTGCTATCAAATAAATAAAGCAATTAATCAAGTACAGTCTACGAATATATAAACTAAACAAAGTCATGAGAAAACAGGGAGGGGGAAGGGAAATGAACAGCTAGTGCTAAACAACTTTCTTTTACAACAAACACCAAGTGAAAGTGTGTCCATGTTGAGAGAGAAACAGCTTGAGTTATAGACAAATAAGTATTCCTCCCTGCTAAGTGGGACCGGCGTGGCGGATACTGGAGTACCAGCTGTCAGTAGGCAAATGAGATAGCTTGACAGTTATTTAATAATAATTAAGCCATATATTCTTTCTACATGATGCTGGTTTATCCTTTCTGCAGTCCACTATATACATCAGATTTTTCAAAATGGCAATACATGGATCTAACATAGCAATTTAGTGGTGCAACACATGTGTTAACATGAGGGAGTGGCTCCGAATACTGAGAAGTCTGTACAAGAGAACAGTGGACAGTGGAAGATTGTATGACATGATTTGAACTTTGCTGATTTCTATAAACACGCATTCATGATTTGATGTGATTGAAAAAATAATGAAGAAACAGTCTGGTAGATTGATGGGTACAGGTAGTTTAAAAACCCCTTTGTATTGTTTACTTAAGTTTATTTGCTGAAGCATCTGGTGGAGACTCTGTAACAGAACAGAGAAAAAATGCTTTCAACTCCTCCAGTCACTACAACATGCTGTTATGGAATCAACGATGTTTCAGCATTTTTTTGGAAACTTTCTAATATGAGTTTAGTGGATTGTATGAACGTGAAGTCGGGTATTGCAAAGGGGGAGTTCAGTCTGGTCAGTAAAACTCTCTCAAAGAAAAAGAAGTTCAGCAAATTTAGAAACTTGCCACCTGGCTGTGAGCATGACTGAGTGGGGTTTTTTTTTTCCCCAAGTCCTTCAGAAGCTCCTGCACTCCTTGTCCAATCAGACCACCCTGCTCGCTGTCTGTTCCCACCACCGGACCAACATTTCCATAATAAATATATCTGAAGCGTCACACTGATATCAACACTGTTTCGGGTGAGGGGAATCCATCAACAAAGTAGTTACAATGCTACAAGGGCTTCAGCAGCAAGGACCTGTTGTCCGAGAAAAGCAGTGTGAGGTGAGGTGAGGAAGCTGAGGTATGGAGGGCAGCTGTGACCCCCCTCTGGGAAAAGACGCCGTTACCACCAGCGGGTCCGGTGAGATGACCCGTCTGACTGGTGCCTCTACTGAAGGACAGTCTGCAGCTGTAAGGGGACACTGCAGTACTGAAGGCAAGACTGGCATACAGAGCATTCTTGCTCATCATGAACACATGCACAAACATATGGCAGGCTAACATAACCAAACAGGATGGATATAGTGTGAACACTAGTAGGCCTAGGGATCATAAACATGCAGATGTTTATGGCAGCACCCATGGGACAAGGATGAACAGACAGTGCCTGTTGCTGGCAGCAGAGCAGCAGTGGTGAGTTATGGGTCTAGTAGAGACTGCAGGCCGGGCCCAGTGTTATCCAGCACCAGAGGAATGGGACAGCTGAAAGAGCCCTCGCAACGCCGTACCACAAACAGAGCCTTGTTGGCTGAGCTCTGAGGCCACATGGCGGCACGGTGAAAGACCTGCTGACAGCTGGAGGACAGGAAGATGCCATGGAAACTGAGGGAGCAGCCGCATGACCCCAGGCAGGCCAAAAGTTGGACGACAGAGCTGCTACGAGTCACGGAGAGCTAATGGATCCGAAACAGGGCCGTGGTGAAAAATCATCACGTGTGCCCTCAAAACATTTCCCTGCATAAATAACTGTAAATAAAGACTTTCCTTAAAGGTCAGACTTCACACTGATGAATGAATACACCAACCTCGAACTGGCTGGATGCAGAAGGGTTTCCGTATGTCAAAGGCAATGATGTCAAGATCACAACATGTCTAGTTTTGCAGTGTATCATGTGACAAAGCACAAGTCATCTAGCAACTGACATTTTGGACACTCAAAAAAAAAAGAGAGAGAGAGCTTTTGCTACAAACACAGTCTGACTTCCAGGAACATAACATGAGCTCTGTAATCGATGTATTTTAAAGGGCAATATAGGATGACTGGACTCGCACTGTTAAGTTTCTGCTTCATCTTTATGCAGAACCCACATACTAGGATATAAAAGCCGACATGAACAGCATGAGTGACATTAAATTACAGCTTAGTTTACATGAACTAAACTTGAGTAATATGCTTTGATATGCATTCTAAATGACAGCCTTGTATCTTAAAATAACCGCTTGTTTTTGCATGCAGATGGTCAAGCCTGCACTTACATTTGATGTGATGTACAGCACTGTATAGGGTTGGCTTTTTGTCATTTCCGGCAAAATTATTGGATTATATTTCAGTATCTAATCAAATAGTAAGACATGAGACACAGAGAATGAGAAAGGGTATGAGACTGAGTGAGTGATACAGTTGTACAGTCAAAATTAGGCTCCTAGTGGTCTTACAAAATGCGGTTGTAAAGGAAAACAAACATAAAAGCTTGATATAGTGAATGCAAAGGTATCACATTATCAATAAAGCTTATAAAATCGATAACAATATATACCTTATGTACAGTAAATGTTAGTTAATAAAAGTAAGGAGCTTTTCGACACTTCAGTACTGCAGATGTTGAGACGATTTCTCTTTCAAAAAAGTTTTGAAGTAATTTGAAAATAACCTCTGAATGCTTAGTCAAAGTTACCATCACAACAACAACAATTAGGATAAAATTAGAGGTAGCAGCAGATTGGGGGGGGGGTCTCTGTTTTTTTTTTTATTTTACTTTAAAACATTTCAAATTCATCTTACTTTTCCATTTTTGCTCACAGGGTATTGCGTGCTTGAATAAGAATATTCATTTTTAATCTTAAAAAAACTTCCATACAGTCTGCTTTAAATACTCACGCAGCCATGAGCGCACTTCAAGTGGTTTTCAACAGACACCAGTGTCGTGACACTCTCACACACCCACACACACACACACACACGCACACACACTCAGTCTTGCTAAAGCTACACATTCACACACTTTTTTTTAAAAATACTCACACACGCACACACACTATGCCCTGCTCTATCTCTGCTATTACCAATATTCCTTCATATATTTTCATCTCTACATCACAGTCTTTCTTCCTCTTTCCCCTCCTTTTCCTCAAGAACCTTTTGGCTTAGTGGTCTGGAAAGGTTGTGGTGCTGGTTTGGAGCCGTAGAGTTCATCTGGAAGAGGATCACAGGGTCTAGGGGGAGAGGGACTTCTGGGTTGTTTGCTAAATAGTCTTTTGTGCCTCATCTCCAGCCCCAGCATGATCCTCAGTCCAGGCCATACTGTGGCCCTGTACACTGTCCTGCTGCATTCCCCGAGCTTTTGTTTGTCCAAACAACCTCTTTATAACACTGATTAATAACCTCCCAGCACTGGGACACCCCTCCCATAATCCTCCTCTCCTACCCATGTCCTGTGTCCACTACAAAGCCACTGCAGTGTGGCACAATGTAAGGAAGCACAGCGTTGGACTGCTTACTGTAGTGTCTGCTGGCTTGACTGGGTTTTGTGAGGCTGCGGGAGTCATCCCAGGTAAAGTGGACATTCAGGACTGGTAAAAGTGGTGGTAGTGGTGATGGTGTTCATGGTGGTGGTGATGCTCGTGCCGCTGCACCACTTGCGCCAGCCCCCCCTCGTATAGCAGTACGCTGGGAAGATCCCTCACATGCTCTTTCTCCACCACTGGTCCAGCAGCTGTCAGAGAGCCTAAGGCCCTGTAGCCCTGGTTCTCCTTGGACCGCTGCTTGTGCTTGCGGTAGGGGGCTGTGGATTGGTGAGGGGGGGTCTGACTGGGTAGCGCAGGGGGTGGAGGCACACCTCGGCTTCTCATCACCCTGCCGCTGATCTGAGCCGGAGGTGTGCGGCTGTGGGTCTTAGGAGAGCGAAGGGCATGTTTCCCTGAGTCTTGGCCTCGTGTACGGGGGGCAGGGTGGAGACTGTCAGCAGCAACAGTGTCCACAACAGTCTGCAAGCGGCGGTGATGGGAATGGGAGTGGCCATTTTCTGGTTCGTGGGAGCGGGAGCGAGTCTGGTTGGAGGAGCGGGTCTGTGGCTCGGCCTTTGTCGGCTCTGTAGAGGGGGCTGTGAGGGAGACAGACACAAAAATGTATTTTAACTGAAAAAAACAAGACGTCCACATAAACTACATGGGATCTTAAAGCCATTTAAAAGTGAAGAAAAATAACCCATTATGTTCAAATTATTGCGCCAACAGCTTACTATCTAAGATCCACAAAATGGCTCCACACTGAGAATTTAGCAACTTTACTTCTGGTTCTTTCTTCAAACGGATGACCACAAAACAATGTGACATAGAGCAGATCTCTGTTAGTACTTGGCTAGGAAGACCTACATTGAAATAATCGCATGTCATCACTGGTCTTCAGATCAAGGCTGCTGCTTATTAGACCTAATATTTTACTTCATAACGGCTTGCTCTGTTGATGGGCTTCAGCCTTGAACACTTGATGTATTGTGCTTGCCTGAGCCCAGATGTTTGTACTGGCGAGCAGCACAGTGGACTGGTAGTTCCACCTAATGGCTCCAAGCAGGTGCCACAGTAATGAGGGCCCCTGGATGCAGCTTCAAACGACTGCAGCCTGCATTTCCCCCCCACACCTCTCCCTCCTCTACACCCCCTGGCCCTGGTCCACTCACCGGCTCCGAAGCGGGATGTGTAGTTTTCGATGCCTGCCAGGTCCAAGTAGTGGTTCCTGCGTTCCAGGTTCTCATCCACACAGTGGCGCTGGCAGCCTGGCTGGGTGTGGTGGTCACTGTGGTGGCGCCTGTGGATACATGCGGCACCTCTCATTAGGCAGCAGTTTGGGCCAGAGAGGCTCAGTATGGTAGTGTTTGGAGAAAGTAAAACAAGTGTTCCTTATGATCAGGCAGCAGCAGAGTAATTGTTAGAGAAGTGAGATTGTGACTAGAAAATTACAGGTTTAAACCCTCAACTGGGAGTATGTGAGCAGCACAGTCAGAGGGCTGACTCTCCTCTCCACTGTTAGCTGCTCCTTAGTACTTTGGTGGTACAATTTGGCAAGTCCAATTAAAGAGTAGAGAATGACTGCAGTTCCCAAGTGTGAATCCTTCCTTAAACAACCACAGCTACTTGCAGCTTTGAATGAAAAAGATTCTAGTTTTTTTTTAAAAAAAACAGATATTGTAACTAGTGAAGTTACAAAAAATACGTGACAGTAACTACAAAATTCAGTCATTTTCTTGTAAACGTCAAAAGCTTCAGCAATAAAGACTGAAGTGTGCAGGGGAGGTGGGTTTACCTTAGGAGCGCTCGAGTCTTCTTGTCTGTACTCTTGGGGTCTTCTATGCACTTGTCATTTTTCTCTCTGGGGTGGGACATGTCTGTGTATGTGTGAAAGACAGGAGGCTATTATCAAAGAGAGCTACACAGAGCAGCTATACACACACACCCACGCACGCACGCACAAACACACACATCACACACACAAACACACACACACACACACACACACACGACAACAGTCACACGAGCCTCAGAAGAAAGCAACCTTTGTTTTGGGGGGTTTTACTTTGAAGATCTATAGAAAAGGAAAAACAACAATGCTTTATTTATTCTATTTTCAACTCCAGGCCTCTTATAAGGCATGGAATGAAATAAAAAAACATGCAGACTTCAGAAATAGTTTATTAAAGACGCAAGATCTGATGGAGTTTCAAATTAGCATGAAGGCAACCAGCGATATTTTCAAAGCCTGCTCTGTTTGAATCTCTTGACGGATATTTATAGCTGAAACAATAGGAAACAAACAGACAGGAATATATACTTTTTGAGATATTTTTCCCTGACTACTTGTTTACCAAGTCGTCAGTGAGAAAAGTTAAGTTGAACGCAGCTATATTTTTCCCGGCAGCTCTAGGAGGGGGGTGCGGGAACAGAGGGGGGGAAAGAGGGGGGGGAAAGGGAACTTTGGAGAAAAGAAAAATGGCTGTGGTTATCAAAAGGACTCGGCACATCTCTTAAGGTTTCTTTCAGA
>JAQNCA010000001.1:18761887-18775625 GCA_029783725.1 Acanthurus tractus | reverse complement strand
AAAGGGAACTTTGGAGAAAAGAAAAATGGCTGTGGTTATCAAAAGGACTCGGCACATCTCTTAAGGTTTCTTTCAGAGTATTTGAAGGCGCTGAGGGAGGGGGGCCCTCTCTTAGCTCTGTCACTCCCCCCATCATTAAAAATGAACCCCATTGAGTTGGAGAGATGGAGCGACGCCGAGAGTGCGAGGAACAAAGCTCTGACAGGCCTGAAGCAGACGCCTTTCTGCATGACAACAAACACATCTCTGGGTGAGCTGACAGCAGGCAACTCAAGGGGGACCCCAAAATGCCCTCTCTTCTCCTCCACCTGCCACTTTGTCAATATGAGCCTTACCTGCCACACCCTGCGTGCAGCTCCTCCACCGCTGGCTGGAGTCAGGAGCCACCGAGAGCTTGACCCGCAGTGTTTTGCTGCTGCTGGGAGAATGGTTGACGGAGGCGTCCACCACCTCATAGATGGTGTGGAGCAGGCTGGTGATATCCTGCAGGACATGACAGGTGTGATGGTGTGTTTAAAGAAGGCTTTTTGATACACAGCTTTGATTTAAGAGAGAGTAGAACCATTTGATCACCAAGTATAAAAAGATTCTTGAAGATTCGCAGTGATGTTGGTGCACAGACGCAGACTTTCAGCGCACATATTTCACAAAAAAAAAAATCAAGAAAAAGAACAGAGGAGACTATTTTTATCACTATTATGTGTGAATTCAACATTCTGGAGCTTTGTGCATTAAAATTGTATCAAACTTCATGCTAGCTAGGAATTTAAAGAAGTGACTCAGACAACAGTGACAAGAGAAATGCACTGATGTCAGTTGTTTTAGTTCAGCTTTCCAAGTGAAGCGATCAGACAGGCTGTAAAGACAAGTTATAAATTCATGAAACAGAGATGTCTTGGTGGTAGCAGCAGAAGTTGACTCGGATGTCAGGCTTGAAACGAATCGTGTTACAGTTTGTCTGTGCTCTACGCAAACTCTGTTAAAATTCCTCAGTGTCTCTTAAAATTGCATCTGCATTGGCAGCAACACCTGAGCACAATCTCTGATGAATGCTTGAAAACATAAACATGCACATGAAATAAAAAGAACACAAATTAAAAAAACATAAATACAAACATACACTCATGCAAAACGCCTGATGTCCACACTGATGGATGAAGCATGCGAAAATAGCTTCCACTATGGGTTATTTCAAAGCTTTGATATCAGGTCAATAAAGGAAAAGGAAATTAAGCAGTTTAGACAGAGAATTATAGCATGAAGAAACAAGTTGATAATCAGCAGCAATGCTTTCAATTTAAAATGAATAAGGCTGAAAAAAAAGGTAACTGCTTAATTTGCACGTCTCTTGTGGCTCTTTAGAGGCAATATTTTGCACTGCTGAGTGGTTTTGTAACCATGCTAGCTAATGACTGTCTCCTGGGTGTTAGCAGCTATGCTGAGTCTTTTCAATAGCAAACCAATTTCTAATAGTCTAAAAGAAATCTTACCCAGTATAGATGTGAAATGATCTGATACACGCTGTATATCATTAGATCTCATTAGAAGGTAACACAGCTTCAACATAAGAAGAGCTCCTTTGACTGCTGAACTGTTGAGAATTAAGCCACAAAAGACTCCAACAGCATGATTTCCACTCACTAGAGCACCCTGGCTCTTAACAAAAAGGACTATTATGCATTCTTCAGGGACCGGTTCCACATACTGGTTTTAGACATACACGCACTACAAAAATATATATAAAAGAAAAAAAATGAAAAACTTCCTGTGTCATTTTCTGGTTTCATCCTTTTTTTTATATTTGTGTGAAGGGATAAATAAAAAAGAAGAAAGCTTTTCCTTCACCCTCCAAGCCGCTGCCTGACGTCTCATGAGCCATGGAGCCACAGGCAATGCCAAAAAAACTGCACAACCAACCACACAGAGGACAGCTCCAGTCTCTTTGCCCCGTTTCAAGTTGTTTTCAAAAAAACACAGGCCTTTCTGGATGTTCTCTCAGATCTGTACCAAGCAGAAGCATACCACAAGTACCTCGCAGGAGCACAAACACACAGATGTCGCTGGATTTGGTTGTCAGGAGTTACACTGAGTTAGATGCTTGTTAACTCTCTACTCACTTTCTTTCTGGGGTGTATGGAATCCAGAATAGGCCCAAAAAAATTTAAGACTTATTTTTTTAAAGGGAAGTCATTTCCATTCCCAAAAGGAGGGTGTTTTTCAGCTGTGAGCTGTGGCCAGCATTTTTTCCCCACTTATAATCTGTGTATTTAGAAATGCTTTTTGGTTTTCTTTAATTAACACAATAAAATTAACTAAGTTTACAGTTCTTAAGGCCTCATATTACAATGTTAAAAAAAGCAATGTGATACTCTTGATTTGTAAGGGTCTGCAACAGAGTAAAATAGCCTATACTTTTTCCAGGAATTCTAACTACCGCTGTTTATTTCTAAAAGCTTTATTTCGCTAGATTAATCACTGCTCACAGCACAAGATTATTACCTCTCTGGTGACTTTGCCGTTATTGTCAAAGTCATAGAGGGTGAACGTCCACTCCTGCCTGTTATCCTCCTCCACAGACACGGCACACTCCAGCTCCTGAAACAGCACAGTGTTGAACTATCAGTATCATCCGGTGAATGTGTTAGCTTGTATTTGTGTGTGTCCATCCACTGCCCCAGTTTCACCCCGAGGGGAAGCAATAAACGTCCTGTTCGGTGTTGACACTCACTTCAAACTGGAGCTGTTTCTGTGGCCCTGCGGGAGATTGGCTGTCCCTCTCCTGCATCTTCTCCTCCACACAGCAGCTGTCTGTCTTCTCTGGGGGTAGAGCGACTGCAGTGACACACACACAGACACACACATAGATAAAAGAGAAAGCCTGAGGATGGAAACTTCTGCTGCTGTCATAACCTGCGGATACATCGTCGCCTTCAAGTGTTCTTGTAAGCTCCTACTTCCGAGTTTGGCATCCGCAATTAAGATGTGTCACACATTCAAGTGCTCCTTGTTAGAAAAGAACCTACACAACCAGGTTCCACGCAGTTTTTGTCTCACTGCCTTTATGCAGCAATTAAATTTTTATATCAAAATCAACATAGTCATCAGTATTTCAAATTCTTTTCAGGCAGCAAAGGTTCACTGTGCTTAACTTCAAAGAAAACACAGCATCGCCAGCTTTAAATGTTTGCATGTCTGCTAAAACGCACCAAACTTATAGGGCAAATTTTTAACAGATTTATCATGTTTAAAAGATTGTAATCTGTTAATCTGTTTGAACCTTTGAATGAGTACCTTATTTTGCTGTGTTTTACATAAGGAAACAAGTTAATTATTGCCTATTTATTGCCTTATTTTAGAGTGCACAAGAACTGCTGAGTGCAGTGATCTTAAAAATGAAACTGGAAAACGAAATGTCAATCCTGTGCAAAAAGGAAAAACTACTGAAACGATGACAGACTGCAATTCTCTAACGGCAAAAACTGTTCCATCAGTCACACATATAGTGATAGATTTGAAGCACTTAGCTACAGTATATATATCTCACTGGCTTCAAACTGGGGGGGGGGTGTCAAACATTAAACTGAGTGACATTAACATATCTAAAACATGATAGATTATTAGGTGGCATTCGGGTATATAAATGGTGAATCGGGGAACAGCAAGTTAACATCAAAAAGCCAACCAGAGACCCCGGAGACCCTTGTTCACTGCAGCAGAGCTCATCATTGCATGAAATGACATTCATCATACACTACCATCCAGACATATATAGAAGTTAAGACAGATGATCCAGAGGGAGTAAGGTGTCATATGCAGTTAAACTGAGGACTTGATAGAGTCTCACAACATTTTTGTACCACAGAAGTCAGTGATGTGTCGCTGTGCCTTGAATGCAAGAACACTGGGTGAGACTCAACAAGCGGGTGGGGACAGAAAATGCAGACCTTTCAATTAATACAATCCAATACAGTTATCCACCAAAGCAAATTGTTTAGGCTTTAATCATGATTACATTTAGTGTAACTGTGTAATGTTCTGTTTAATGAAACATTTTACGGCCACTGTGTGTTATGGGATTGCACTATACTGTAGGGTGGTCCATCCTGTTCCACCAAAATAACACAACTGTCACAGTCTGGTTTGAAGTTACAGTCTCAGTGCTGGATGTCGGCCCAGGTGTAATGCTTCCGGATATCCCTCTCTGGTTTGAAATCCAGCATTTGTTTGACACACAAGACCACAGACATATGACTGAGATTTGGGAGGTGTGCATGTCAGCCTTTCTGTGAGCCTCTAAGAGTTACAGTTCCCCTGACATCCCCTTACTTTAGTCCTGTATATGTTCACGTGTGTTTTTGCAGAAGTTAGTAACAGCCACACAGCTGCAGTCCCCTTATGTTTCACCTCTGGTCATTCAGCTTCGAGCATCAGCCCCTTCCTCATCCAATCATAGTACTGCAAGTTGCACACACACCCATAAACCCACATAGACCACACCCCTCTCTCACTCTCTCTACCCTCCCCCTGCTCCTCTCTCCTCCTGCCACACTTTGAAGTCCCATTCTCAAACCTTTTGGAAGAAGATCAGACCCGCTGTAAAACAGAATCACTAATTAATTAAGCCAAGTCAAATCTGAAACACTGTTTGTTTGCTCGCCAATGGAGCAGACACAACAGCCCAATTTCTTTCCTCCTGATCCAAAGCGGATCAAAGCAGACCTGTCTCATCCCTGGGTAGGGGAAAATGCCAGAAATGAAAGGCATCATCCCAGGGAGCTTTTACCAACTTTTTGGAGAGGAGCAGCATTTGGGGTCCCACTGTTTGATCATATGAGGTGCTCAAAGGGAACATTGTGTGCGAGGGCAAATCTGTTCTGTAGCAGGCTCAATATGGTGGTGCGATGCTTATCTCAGAGCTAATGAAATGCCGGGAGGAGTAACAGTAAGCAGCTATCACCCTCCTCCCCCTCTGACACCCCCCCACTACCACTGCCACCACAGACATAAGCCGACTCTTTATGAGAGGAGCTGAGCCAGGGGATTGGCTGCACATCAGATCTGAGGGGCAATGCGAGGGCAGCCGAGGAAGGCACCCTCCAAGCCAAGCCTGTTCCAGCAGCCCTGCTGCACACACACTTACATGCATACACTCACTATCACATAAAGAAACAAAGACAGATCAGGAGAGCTGTCACACACCGAGAGCAATGACGGCTCAGCTAGGCTACTGTATTAGACTTAGCTACGCCTGCGCTCTTGCTTTCATTTATTCATTTATTCACCAATCTGGCGAATTTTCAGGACCTACAGCACTAGACTATGCCAAATGTCATGTGACCTGAAACAAGGTGTTGATCAACAAGATTTTCTTCTCAGACTCTTTCCTTGTTAAGAAAAGCTTATCAAATTTTTGATACAAAGCCCATGTAGGCTGTTGTTCACACATGAATAAACTACCAACCTAAAAAAAATCCTTAAGACAGTTCCATCACTGAGCTCTTCTTTTTTCCCCTTAAACCCGGATAAAAAAAAGAATTTTACATGTTTGGTTGTCCTATCATTGCTGCTCAGATACACTGCAAAGTGGGGTAGCTACATTGTCTCCCATCCTGCCTGACTGAGACCCAGTTTACCCTATTTTACTTCAGGTGTGGAGACAATGCTCCTTCTCCTTCATTTCTCCTTGCTAGCTGTCAGTGAGGTTAAGAGGATTCATTTATATTATGGAGAAAAAACACAATCACTGCAATGTTTTACTGAAATGAGTTGTTCATGTATTTATCTTTTAATCACTGAGATTGGAAACAGCATCCTGTTTTAATTAACAACAGTTTTAAGAGAGGACAACTTCCATCAAGACCAAGGATCAGCCCAATATTAAAAATCTTTACTGGATTTTTTTTTTGTTATCACTTGTCTTTCCACTTTGTCTTCTATCCAGTGAATCTGAGCTAAAATAACAATGGAATTCTTTGCCACACTCTGGGCTGGTTATTTTTCAACTCTTTATTTCTGCCTCCATCTCACGTCCGATGCTGTCTTTAAAGGGGAGGTAGGGAGAGACTTTTTCCTCCCGGAGCTCTTAATCCAGGATCATATCACATTGGGGAAAAAACATGGAGGAATGGACGAGAACACCACAGGGGGAGGGGCAGATAGGAGATGGAGGAAGTGGAGAGGCAGGAGGGAAGGTAAAGGGGACCTCATCAGCACATTGTTGGGGCTTAGAGAATGGGTGTGGAGCAAGGGGGAGAGAAACGACTGCTAAAAAGAACCACACAAATCCCTGAAAGGCAGTTGTAATGAGTATTTTTGCAGGTTCTCTTTCAAAACAAAACAGCACATGTGCTGAAATGAGCATAGGGTAATGATAACGACAAAGATCAGGGGGCCTACCTTCTAAACGGTAGTGTTCATCACCGATACCCTCTGCACATGCCTCATCCATGGAGTCCTGAAGAGGGAAAAAGGGAGAAAAAGACCACATATCAACTTTTTAAGTCATATAATGGACAGGCATTATATTTTTGTGACGTAAAAACAAACATCTTTAACAGTGCAAATCCACAGCACAGCTTTCCAACAGAGTGACATGCCTGAATCAAAATTACAGCGTTTATATGTCTATATACAGAATGAACAAAGTTTGACAACTATGCACCGAGCTTAAACAGCAGCAGAAAGTTTTAAAGGACCGTAATTGCAGGTCTGAGACAAACTGAGCGTTAGGACTGGCAGAGCTGAAACTATGAAACTAAATTGTTGCCGCCAGCCCTGCATGGAATTCTAAGAAAGAGGGCCAGTAGTAATGCTATTTTGGTGGGGGGCTATCATTGCAGCGATACTCTTGTTTTTATCCCAGACTTTTTTCACTCGGCCCGTCTCTCCTGGCAGCTCTGTCTGCTAGTGCATACCACAGAGACTGGAGAGACATGTGATCCCCAAAGCTTCTCTATGGAAAAGTCTGGCTCAGGTATCCATGTGGCATTACAGTTATCTGGTCGAAAAAACCATTACTCACTGGCTGACAAATGCATATACATGTGCACATGTCCATACACATAGAGTCCAACACATACGTATATGTATATATACACATTTTAAGACCCAACCCTTGGCCCTTTTTAAACTTTTCCACTGCACCTAAACTACCACAAAATAAATTTCCCATCAGTCATCAAGAAACTTTATAAAAGTTAATAACTAACTTCATAAAATGCCTCTCTGGATATGAGTATAGGATTATGCGAGTTTATTGCATATGATGTGCTAGGGTGTTCACAATTGTGTGTGTGTGCGTGTGTGTGATGTGTGTGCGTGTGATGTGTGTGCTTTTGTGCGCGTGTCAGAGGCCAGTTTGACAGCATGAAAGGGGATTTCTGTGTAATCCAGAGGGCTAGAAGGTCAGTGATTGTGATCCTACCCTCCTCAGACTAGAGCCGGTGGAGCCACGGGGGCTGTGGGTGGCCTCAGGAAGAGAATACAGCAAACCACAGGACAGGACTAGCCCAAACCCTGACTGGTTGGCAGGCTGGCAGACTGATACCCTGAAGCAGGGAGCTGGGATAAACCTGTGTTCGTTGTTGGTATAAATGGGTCATTACACATTCTGATCTGGCTTAATGGGCCGGGCGAGGTGGTTTTATTGTGGTCTGCTCAGATTTTGGTATTAGGGAGACCAATCAGTAGTTTCTGTGAGAAATGAAGGAACACACTGGGGCATCTATAGAACACAGGCAAATGGTAGTAGAACTATGAACTGTAAAAAAACCATTCAGCCCACAACTGACCAAATCAGATGTCACAGGTAATCACAAACTTTCACTATTAGCAAACAGAATTGCATTGCATCATTACTAGACAATGATACTATGAGCATAATTTTGACAACTTCTCAGATTTACCCAAGGTCACAAAGGAGAGATGGTTGTTACATGCTTTACCCTTCAAACAAATTATACACACAAGTATGACCAGTGTCACGATGTTGATCCAAGTATTGGACTGTGGGAAAATCAACTCTAGCCTCTGTTTCCACGTAGCCCCACAAACACACGCACACACACACGGAAAAAAAAAAAATCACCCCACAAAAAACATTCCTCCAAATCTTCTCACACAAAGACACGAAACACGGATACTGCATCTTGAATGTATTTCTGGTTTACTGATGAATGATCCCAAATTATCCAGGGGTTAACCAAGAACATGAGAAAAAGGGGGAAGAGGAATGTGCTAATTGGTTGTTGTCTGTGGTGATGGATATTATTAGTCTGTTAGGGTTACTCTGGGGTTTGTTCTGGTCAGTGTATAAAATATTCCATGCTTTTTACACACACTCACGCTCACACACAGCTGAAAAGGTCACAAGAAGAATTTTCACAAGATTTTTCAAAGGGGAAGAAAACCTCTTTTTCCTCATCAGTCTATGCATCTTTTTCTTTTCTTATTTCTGACAGTTTTCTTCCCCATTCAAGACCTTGTTGTTGGTACAATGTCAAATGTATGTCTTGATCTATTTGATGAAGACAAATGATTAGAAATATTTCCTGTAATAATGAAGCTCTGAACCAGTGATTGCATCCATTTCTCTTGATAATTACCTGATTTGACTCATCCTCAGAGTCTGTTTTAATACTGTTTTTAAAGAGCATCTCAAAACCAAGTGAACTGATGAAACAACCACCTTTGACCTCAGCTCTCTGGTTTCTGGCTTAGGCTGTGATTGATACAGTTGTCCAGTGGCAAAAAATGACATATAGCAGTTCTTAAAATAAGGAATTTCTGTTTCTCGAGTTCCCACCAACCAATTAAAAAGAGAAAGAGAACAAGTATAATGAGGTACAATTCTTTGCACTGCTTTGTAACAGGGAAATTTTAATGACAAAAAAAAAAATTCTGCTACACTATTCAGATCCAGGAGAAAAAAAAATTCATCACCTCAGCCCCACCTGTATCTTGTGTGATACACTTTTAAGTTTAGTCATTCCTACTTGAAGGATTTAATATAGTTTTGATCCGGCTCTTCTCCTCAGCTACACTCTAAAATCTACATTTCTCTTTGTCTTGATTTGTCTTGATTTAGTAATCAAGCATACAATCTCCTTTTTCATGTTTTATTTCTGTTAAAAAATGCAACCATATCTGGTTGTACATCTATCTTGACACCCTCTGGCTTTAATTTGTATCTCTATGAGTAGGGGTGTAATGATACTCCAGATCTTTTTTCTTTCCTTAAATTGATTTTTTTGTTTCTCTTCTTTGCTTTTCTGTGTGTTTACAGGAAGTGAAACAGACAAAAATAAAGAAATGTCTGTGTTTTGTATTATCAACTACAATTCATATACAAAAGAAAACTTAAGAACACTTTAAAGATAGATTTACCTGTTTAATATATCTCACATTAATTAACTACATTGACATGACAAAAATAAATATATATTAAAAAAAGCCTCTGTATATGAGTCAACATATTGACTAATTGCAGAGGAGAGTTTTTTTTATAAAAGTTGGATGTGACTGGAATTCAACACATCATTTGTTATCTACAACCTGCCTCTAAATGCGCCATTTAGAACGAAGTCAACCGGCAGGAGCAGCTGTTTACTGCAATCCGACACAGAGAAAGACCACAGTCAAACAGTCTGACAAGACATGTTTAAGCTGGTGTTTGACAAGATAGTAAGACAGTCTGGTTTAAGTCACAGAGAATGAAAGCTTAAATTCGCTCCCTTCAGTTTGATTTGAAATGAAAGAGCTCAGTGTGGATTTACCCCAAACTGCAGTGCTGGTCATTCCCCTCTGAAGTGATTTCTCAACTCCTGACTAAAGATGAGACTCAGCTGATGCAACATTTGCAAACAGTTAGTGATTCTAGAAAGGGGGTCTCATTAAACTCCAGTACTCACAGTTTGCGTGCCCAATGACCATGATGACTATACGTATGATAAACGGTAACAAAAGAATAGCTGTCGGTATCTTTTGATTTAGCAATGGGCCAATGAGGCTCCTCTTGAGATCCTTGCTAATTCAAGGGTCAGAGGTCACCATGGGAGAGTGTTTGAGACCAACGGAGAAGCAAACCCATCCTCCCACCCACAGTGGCTCAACTATAGATTTCAAAATGTAAAAATGAGAATCGCTGATGTAAAACCAAGACTGTATGAGTCAGTTCCATCATGGATTAATGTTGCTAAACTCTGCAGTATTTGCACATTTGGTTTCTGCCTGACTTTGCATTGCATCTTGGGTTCCAAACAGTTTTATAAAACCTTCAGGTTGGTGTTAGTTTCCTGCGTCTCTGCAGGATTCAGTTAGAGGTGCTGGCTTCGGGGTACAAACAAGCATCTTTCTACTCCACTTGGGAGCAGCTAAAACAATTTTCCAGACATGATGTTAAATGTTCTGTGGAGACCAAAACATAAGTGTTCTGCTTTTAACAGCAGCCAGGTCCTTCAGAGCTTCTTCGGGGCATTTAGGACACAGGGTTGTATGGCCCCTGTGTGTATTAAAGTAGTTCAAGCCCCTTCACAGACAGTGATTTATTACTGGTTTGTAACACAGAACATAGTGTGCCTGCCCCATTACAACACCCCATCTACATCACTTGCTGGCCTGAAGGCATGTTTGGTTTGGCTACTAGAACTTTTTGGCAAACCTCATAAATTGCACATTTTAAGAATATGACTTTGGATATATCAAAGGCAGATCAGCATATTTAAAAATAATAACATTTACTGAACAAACACTATATCAACTTATTTCTTTGAAAATTTGGCCCCTCCTCAGTGTGTTGTCCTTACTGGGGAAACGTCAGCTCTTAAAGGTCTGAAGTTGAGTGAGCATGCCACGCTGCAGTGTTTAATTGAATAATGTAGACAATAACTATGGTGTTTGCATTATATACATTTTGAGGAGTGGGCTAATCTAAATTTAACCTAACAAACTGCAGGTCATTTCAAACCCTGCAGCTTGATTGGCAAGGGGAACCTGAATGAGCATGAGATTGAACAAGATTTTACAAAGCTTTTGCCATTGAATTTGGCTTTTCAGGGTCTATATTTTATGCTAATGTCTTCCTCTCATTTTTCTGGACAGAAAGTGACCACCAAAGTGAGCGCATACTGGCACAGAACTGACTTGGTGATTTAAGAAAGGAACTTGCCTCCTTGTCCTCCTTAACTCTTGCTCTGCAGAAAAGGACCCACTAGGCCAGTTTCTTTTTTTTCTGCTGTGAGTGTTTGAAAGCAAAAGGGCACATTAAAGTGCAAATAATATGTACTTGTACGTGGTTGTGGGAAAGTCCCACAAGGCCTCTTGGTCTCTATGCTGTCTGCCCCCACGACCCGCCACACAGGCTGACAATTTATGCGTCCGACGACAGCTCCCCCTGATCGCTCGCCAGGGCCCGATGGAGGCAGGCCTGTAGAGCAATGGCAGCGCTACTGGCACTCCATCAAAACCCAGTAAAAATCTCATTAGGACTGGGTGCCTCCTGCACAGTCCCCCACCCATCACAAGAGAACACCTTCAGGACTGAGACATTTAGAGCAGCGGAGCCGACTTGAAGTGGGTAGCAACACACATGAGGGACCATTTAACCAAGTGGGCGAGACAGGCAGACTGTCAGAGATAAGGGAGAATGTGGAAATAGCGGTGGTGCTTCTCAAGTACATGTCTCCGTCCTTTCGGTCTTTCTAGCGGGAGACTGCTAAGGTCACTGACACCTCCCAGCACTGACAAAGTGAAACAGAGCAAACAGAGCAACACAAAATGGGAGGTAACACATCATAGCAACGGCATGTCCATTTTCTATAAAATTGCATCATTGGCCTTAGTAGACTTCAGGTAGTCACATAAAATATAGCGGTACACTGCAAGACATGAAATGTTCTGCTGTCTTTGTACCAGGTAGGTCAAAATACACTAAACTTGTCATCATGTCTCTGTACTCTGTCCTATAAGTGTAGTGCACTTGGCAAATAAAATGATTTGGACTGATTCTGTCCAGCCTGGAAAGCAGCCATTCGCTTAAGTTTATGAATTACTAATGGTGAAAACAGCTGTACAGCATGGGAATTTTAAAAGCTCTTATGTACACATAGCCTGAATGTTGAAAACCAAGAGGTAAAACAAGAAAAAAACTCATATTAGCTTTAGAGCTGCAAATTAGCTTATAGGTGTAGAGTTACTTGCGTGAGATCTCATGAGAGGAAATACCCATCCCCCTTCCACCATCGCAAAGAGTAAACTGAGATACACTAGAGGCAGTTTCAAAGGACCAAGCAGTACAACTCTTGCAATTTGGAGCAGAGCCTATCCTGCAATGTGTGGCAAGTATGGTGGTGCTGCTGGAGGAGAAAAGAAAAACGATATAAAAGCCTCACACAACTAGTCAGCATCAGACAGATGTTGAAGTCCAGTCTTTTGCAGTGTTTTACCCTGGAGTGCTCAGCACCTACAGCAACATTAAACAGCCTCATTCAGAGCCCCACGTACCAGTAAAACATGACGCCCCAAGATGGAGCCAAGATAGAGGGTGTTGATGTGAGCTAGTGAAGCGCCGCACTGCGTTTGAGTGAGGCTTCAAAGGGGATCAGCTTTCACACATGAAATAAAGATCTCAGATAATCATATGGCATAGCAAAACTGAGACGGCCCCATTTGGGGTGGAGGGGGAGACAGGGCCAATTTTCACACAACACCTTCAAACTGAGAGCCATTGCAAATTAATGTGTCTGCATTTCTCTCTAACCAGATAAGATAACTCTTTTTTTTTGCATAGAGATTATCAGGGTCATCATCATATGATGTGTTGAGGTAGTTTGAACTTGCTCCAGTATAACAGAATCTTGGGTCTTTCAACATAACAGAGATTTACAACAAACTGAGCATATGTGTAAAACTGATCTCAAGAGCAGTGCCAAAAGAAATTCATATCTGCAGCGTTTTATAATGCAAAATTATGTCTTTGATAAGAAACTCAGTGTCTCTCCAGAGGTCACAGACTGCAAATTGTTTGATGTTGAGTCCTTCACATGCACCATTACCACAATGTAAGCTGTCTAGTGGATGCTAATCTGAAACAGCTCACAGTGCATTTGGTGTGCAAGTTTTATTTTTCAGGAGAAACATTACATGGCTGAACACTGCTATTATCAAGTTAACTGTTCAACAAAGCATTCATCATTTTGGGATTTCATCCAATGGGAAAATTGCACAAATATCAAGTGGTTACCACACCCAGCTCTAAAACCACACGCAGGCCACAAATGATCACCAAAGCTTCCGCCTCTGAGTTACAACCCCTTTGTCTGCGTTAATTTTTCACCATCTCTAAAGAGGGAGCAATGCTGGAGTTCAGCAGACAATAAACTGGATAAACTATTGGACAAATAAATCCTGTAACTCTGCTGCCTAAAAGGGGCCAACATGTAATTTGACATGTCAAAGGGAGCATCAAAGACAGAAACCTTTTCTCCAGGCGCTGTGCCTGACACCCCTCAGTCAAGGCACACCCACTTCTCTTCCTGCGCCCCAGGAAGGAAATTATAGTCATGGAGTTGGGATCCATCACCAGGCAGGTTGGAGGAAGCTGCTCTATGATTAAAGTGTGCATGGTCAGCAACTCTAAGACTGGAGGGGCTTGAGGAGGCAGCATGTGCCAGAGGGTTTACCATGTAAACTCTAGTTCATGTCACAGGTTTTACAGAGAGTCTTCACACACACACACACACAC
>JAQNCA010000001.1:18735056-18747639 GCA_029783725.1 Acanthurus tractus | reverse complement strand
ATGCAGACAATTATAACAATTCTGCAAATCTCCTTTTGTGGTAGGAAAAAAAACAAATATTCACACATAAAAAGGCCCTAAAATGCCCCTGTCACTGGCATTACCTGTGGATAAAATGTGCCAGAAAGCAAATGTAAAACTGTTATGTGCTGTGATGGCTTTTATGGTTCCTTTCAGCCTGTGTTTCACGAAAGGCTAGAATCATCAGTGTTGCAGATGTCCACCAGATGATGATGATACACGAACCAATGCTTTCTACCAAATCGATGCCAAAATTCTGAAGACATTGCCAAAACATTTTTTCCACATCACTGAGGGCACTATACCTCACACCCCAGAAGAAGGAATATGTCTACCAGCACATAAGAAGAACAAACTTAAGTATACGAAGGTGACAAGTGCAACTGCTGCGATAGCTCTGCCTTGTCTCATCAAAAAGAAAAACACTAAAATCATGTGTGGACTTGTTTTGCATTTGAGGCAGTTCATCTGTGATTAATAATGCATTTTACATATACAGTATGCAAACCACAGCATCAAACTTTTCAGATGAAAGGAGTAAACACCTCTAACTTAGCACAGTACCATAAAGGTAGATATCAAGATTTCATTTAAAAAAGCTGTTTCTGCTTTTTAGTCAAACATGTTACAAACAAGGTTTAATGAAAGCTGCAGTGTTTTGGCTAAAGTAGTTACTAGTGCTCAAAGAAGTGGACTATCACTAATTTAGTCAGTGTCATCTGTTTTCTGTCATCTGTCATTGAAAAATGTTCACCTTTTCCATAAATGTTTCCAGGCTACTGATCTCTATGAATAACAGTATTTTTAATAATATTTTTTGTTTGTTTGTTTGTTTGATGGATGGGTGGGAGGTGGGGGTGAGAGGGGTCCTTTTTTGTGGTATCAGAGTTGGGTTTTTGAGAATCAATGAATTTCACTGGTCTTGATATAAGTTAAAAAAATCTGGTATCATAACATCCTTGTGTTTGTCATTTGTCATAAGCTAATTTAGTTATGCTATAGGAATTGCAAAATAATTGCTACAACTCAAGTCATGGCTCACAGGATGGAGGTTTGTGCATCATTTGTTTTGTGCTTTAAAATATTTACTGTAGTAACTGGTTTTACATTATTTTGTTTCTTCTGTGATACAGAAATAAAGATGGACTGCACATATACTTAAAGCTGAAGTCTAATGAGAGGACCACCATGAAATCGCAATGTTTATTTATTTTTCATTTTTTAATCATCATGACAGAGATCATCATCATAATGACCTGAAAGTTTGCACTGAAGATTGATGTGTAATGCAAGAAAACACCAAAATTATCATGGTCCCCCTTCAACTTTTTTATTGTTGTTTTTACTGTCAGTAACCTAAAATGAGCAATCACAGTTCAAGTGGCACACTCATGGTGTCTCCATAGTCATAACAGCCACAACATGTCAAGAAGGTGTACATCATTTATGGTGTAGACAAGATGCCTACAAACATATGCCACAGGTGTTTTAATGTCTTAATACACTGTAAGCTTGAACCTTCATCGAGTTAATAACACAATCTACCTGCAGAAGAGATTTTATGAAATTCTGCAAAAAGTTTAGGAGCTGATAGCCAAAGGTAACATATGTTCATGTAGCTGAGTTGTGATGATTTCTGAGGAAGACAAGATCAAAAAGTAACCTGACCCCAATTTTCTGCAAAGGATTTTCACATCTTTATGGATGTGACTATACACTGGACATGTGTCTCCACAATGCAGCCCTCCAGTTGCATTTCTACTAAACACTGGTTTCCGCATCCTGACTCTATCATCACATGTTGTACCAAGAGGAATCAGGCTCCCCTTTGAACTAGTCTGCCACAGACACACAGATGAGCTTGTTATTATAGCAACTCGCCTGAATTTGCTGGGAAAGAAGGCCTGTCCCTCTGACACACTTCCTGTCCTTTGAAGAGGCCAACGGAGAGATGGCTTTGCGGGCCCTATTTCCAAGCTTCGCCTTTGATGCCTGCGAGAGAGGAGGTGGCGGGGGTTTAAAGCCAGAGTTCTATCTCATGGATGTGAACCCCCAAACCTCCAATCAATCTCCATTATCGTGGGATGCAGTTATTTTAGCCTGACACATCATCAAATCAGAAAATAAATTTAGCAAATATTTGGTTTTTTATTGAGGCATTTGTCAACTCCAGTGGATATCTGACTGCTGAATTCTACGGTGTATCTTCTTTTGCAGTGGAACAGCTTCATGGAACAAAAGCAAAATTCTTTAAGCACCTGCCTGATTGATGTAGGTATTTATTGACCTGGGGGAGCTCCTACCTTGGTGGCCAACTCTAGTTCATTCCACCATAAAACTTGGCATTCTCCCTGGAAACAAACATAATGTGGGGCATTCAAAGGGGTAAATTCAAGGAGATCTAATGGCTTGTCTGTGTTTATGTCCTTGTAACAATGTTTGGGGCCTGATGCCTGGAGAGCCCACCGGAGGGAATGCTGCCTGGTGGTAAGGAGGGGGATGTGAAGCATATAGAGGGACAGAGGAGCAGCTGCTGGGCGCTTAAAGCTTAAACATGTGACTGTTGCCTTTATCTTGAGGAACAAAAGGGCATAGATGTTGTAAAGGGCAGAAGACAATCGTGACTGAAGTACAGTGTTGATTCCTGCAGCGGTGGTGACTCAGCCCATTGTGGTGGCCCAGCGTGTGATGTGTCAGGCAAAGGGTCTGCAGGGAGGGAAGGACAGCCTGGCATGCGTTTGCCATTCTGCATACTGGAAGCAATGGAAATAGTCTGGGTTCAAAATATTTCTGGAAACATTGGTATGTTTAGGGCGTCTACAGCAAACAGCAGAGTGGATTAAAATTTGAAGTCAAAGCAGAAGCGACTCCACAAACTTACAGAACCTTCCTTTGAGAGCATGTGATGCCTCACAAGGCTTTTAACACACTAATTTTATATGGCAGTGTATGAGAGGTAGGCACAGGCACAACAATCTGGTTCAAACATTTTCAATTTAGAGGGTTTTTTTATCAAATTTTTTTTGTGAATGCACCCTGTAATGAATAAAATATCTAAAAATGGATTATGTGCATAAAATACTGAAGTTTTTTTTTATTTAGAGCATACATAATAATCAAACAAAAGCTCAGTACCTTGAGTTGTAGATCAGAGCTCCTCTACACACTTCCTTTTTGTCTTAAAAAAAGATGTGAATTACATCAGAATTTGAAAAAAAAAATTCTAATAAAGCGCCCTAAGATTAATCCTAAAAAGATATCTGATTACATAGTTTACATTACAAGGTGTCATGTAAAACAGGGAAATCCTTCTCACCCCAATAAAAAATTCCTTTTTATCTTTAAAGCAGCGTGTAAAACATTCAATAAAACCGCCTTAAGTCCACTTACATTTCCTTTTTGCAAAATGTGTTTTCAGTAAAACTGAACAGATCAAGTGATGTGCATTAAACAATCACACAGACACACACACTTGACTTTTAGACGCGCCGCTAATTGACTAGTAATGTTCCCAATGACAAAAACTCTCCACATTTAGGCCTGTATAATCAATACTTTCTGCTCCTGTACTTCTCTTTACTATCTGCACTCAGCACTGGCTGCTTTTTTGAAGCAGTGGGGGTGTAGCCCCATCCAGAACGAGGACACAATTAGTGTATTCAGCCGAAAACAGTGGGGTTCCCCCTTTGATGTGAGGATCAAATGAAGGAGCTGTGTGTTTTTGTCCAAAATGACAGGCTTGCCAGGTTTACTAATGGGTAGCTAATAGAAAGAGAGGTTTATGATGCTCATTAATTACACAGTCTGTCATGTGTTGGAAGGATAGAATAGAGGAGATAGAGAAAAAGAAAAAGAGAGTGGGGTGCGGCAGAGAAAAAGAAGAGTGGGGGAAAGAGAATGGGGATGGGGGTAGAAAGAGGAATGGGTGTACTCTGAAAGAGGAAAACAGAAAATGAGTGTAGTAAAAGCAAGAAGAAGATCTCCAGTCTGCACAAAACCTGAGGTAATGGAAAGTGAGAAGAAGAAGAAGAAGAAGAAGAAGAAGAAGATGAAGAAGAAGCAGAAGATGATGAAGAAGAGAAAGACAGAAAGAAAGAAAAAAGAAAGAAAGAAAGAAAGAAACAGGAGGAGATAAAATAATCCTTTCCCAAGATAAGAGCAGCCACCGAGACAGGAGCTTCAAAGAGCAGGAGACACTCTCATGGGAGCGTGCCATAAACCTTTTCCTCATCTTCAGAGGAAAATTCAGTCCCTGATCCAAACACGCCCAAGCTCTCAGCACCCACCACCCCGCAGGTGTCCACGGCCCGGCGACTCCTGGGGTGGCGTGCACACTTCCAAGCAACGCCGCCTTTGAACAGCCTGGACCCATGTCGAGTGGCGATGGTGATCTGCACATAAGGTGCAAATGTGAATAGTTAATGAGCAGAGGAGAAAAAAATCAGAGGCTGTCACTCCCACCACAGGGAGGACTAGTGATCTCTGCTATCAGCTTCAACCAGCACAACTCCTATGAACCCTCTGTAGACGCAGTTTGTCATTTCAAGCTGAGCCATGAACAATGCCCTTGCCAACAGTAGCCTATCCTTTGTGACAGAGAGGTGTGACTTGTGGGATGTTGCTAGTAGATGGAACGGTGAGTTTAGGGTAAATGAGGCTGTCATTAACACTGAGCCCGTCCAGTGACCTGTGAGAAACCAGGCTGCTCTCGTCCCTATAGGGCTGGGCACCAGTGGGGCCACTCAGCCAGACAAGGTTTATTTAGCTAAGCTCTGAGTCTCCCACACATAGAGGCCCGCACTGCCATGGAATTCATTATCCCGGGCCGTTAACGGGCCGCTGGTGTTTTGAATAGTTTCAGCAGCCTTTGAAATTGCACTCTCTGCTTGGGTTCAATTGCAGAGGCCATGATCAAATTGCACTGAGTGTTATATCATCTTCAGGGCATTCGGCTTGAGACGCACAGCTGAAGTCCACACAGGAAAACAATGGCAGGCTAATACCAAAATATTTAGCAGCACTATCCATAGCAAAGAGTTCTGTTTCTGAATAACATGTCTCTGGCTGGACACAGCGAGCCTCTGGCCTCTTGTTGCAGAAATTCTTCCTGTCCAAAAACTTGCAACTTTTTCCTGACAGTCCATAGGAAAACAAGCAGTACATTTCTCACTTTTTCTGGAGATTGCAAAATCAAAATACATACCTGTGCTAATAAAAGTCCACATATATTACGACAACATAAAACTTTTTAATTTTTTTTTTTTAGAGCTTGATGGTTGGAATGTTGTGAGTCCTCAGATATGATATAATACAGATGAACTTAGTCCTTTTTGGGAAACAAACACATTCCTTCTTGTAGCTAAGCTACTTCAAGGAGAAGTTGAAGCACAATAGAGGCCATCAAGGTCACACATCCCACAGCTGTGTCCTCTGCAACAAAAGCCAATGGAAGCCCATGCAGATTTGATGTGATATTTTCGCAGTTTACCCTCAGAGATGGAGCACTGTGGCAGTATTAAGCCCCTTTTACACAGTCAACATATTGTGCCATTATTGTACTTGACTGGTCTGTACAAAAGTCAAACATGTGAAATGGAGGATCATTGTTGTTCTGCCTTTGACCCAGCAAAAATACTAGTAATCGCACTGATTCAGTATCTTCATAAAAAGTTGGGCTCGCAGTTTTGATGATATGTTAGGTGTGCAACCTACTGTCAGGAGATTTAAAAGCAATTAGATGCAGTTCGAAGATACTTGAAAGAACAAGCTTGAGGAGACAACAAGGTTCTTACTCCTAGTGAAAGGTAAATCACAAATCACAATATAAAAGGGTCAGTAAATAATTGTTATTGTTAGGTTACAGCATAGTTATTGTATAGAAAGCATTGCCTAATGCATGTGTTAAATTTGTCATACCAAACACAAACTCCATTGTGTCAAATGCTATCCCCTTTCTGCATTGTTAAGCAATACCAGCATGTTGTCTGAAATTTTCAAAAAAATGAGAGAGACATTGCGACAACAGCCAGCAAAAAAGTATGAGAGAGACACTTTGAAAGTTAAGCAGCTATAACATATATATATTTATCTAATTTAGTGCTCCGTTCCTGTAAGGAAATCAATGTGAAGTTACAAGAACTTAATATAAGAATTTCATATAGCATTGGATGCATGAACATTACAAAGCCCATTGCATTTTCTCCAAAGAGAACACTGCAGAGCTGCTCTAAAAGGTGATCAGGTATATAGACGTGCTCCTGCATTTACTGATCTTGCTAAACAAAAAGGTATATTATACAGAGTGCTTTCTGAACAGATCTATTCCAAAGAGCATTTCACAACACACTGTTTTGACATTGTTCTTTTTATGTGTTTACTTTAAAAATCTTGTAAAGCATATCATTTAACCAGACAAAAGCTCGAGTGCTGTCAGCAGAAGCAGGCATGCCTCAAGCAGCATTGTAAAGCAAGTACTTAAAATAATTTTTCCACAACAATAAAACATCTCTGAATTGGCTCATAGCCACCCCCACAGACTTCTGCCTGTAGCTGCCTGGCAAGAAAGCACAGAGGACATTTAAGAAGAAAAGCTGTAAAAGCAACACTAATTCTTTACTGGCTGCTTTCTACCTCTATAAAATGTTTCAATGACTGTATGTTACAATGAACAAATAAATAACAAAGCATATTGATTCCTTTTATTGCTCTATTCTTGGCACAAGGCAAATTAGTGCCAGCCTCAACACTTGAATATGGTCCAAGTGTAATGACAGAACAAAGTTAGATTTCAAGTTTTCATCTCTAAGCGGGATTCTTTCTGTCAAAACAAGTTTCATGGTTTTGATCATTTACATGCTGAAGGGAAGGAATGGAAAGGCAAGCATCAGCTTTTTTCTTATTACACCCACTTTATGGATACTGTGATTGCAATGGACAGCTCAATTAATGTGTGTAACTCAGTTTGGAAACAACAAGTATGCTCACCAGTGTGCTAAAACAAAAAGTTAAACAACTTAAGTCTGCAGCCATGTTAGCAGCTCTGTAGAGCAGCATAGCAGAGCTTTATGCTAAATGCTAGCTTAGGCATAGCAGTATGTTCATAATGTTTAATAGGATTGATGTTTATCATGTTCACCATTTTAGTTTTACATGTTAGCGTGGTAATGTTTGCTAATTTGCACAAAACACAAACTACAGCTCAGAATGACTGAAATGGCATACATACAACAAAATACTATGCAAAGCTGCTACAACTTTGATTTGATGGTACCATTAAAAGTCAGGTGATCACCAAAGATGTTACAGTTCGTCATAAGCATGTAAAAAAAATCACTCTGCACCAAAGTGATGGACCAACAAACCCACCAACATAGTCATCCCAGACCTGTCCTGTTAGCATTGCCAAAATTGCTAAAATTCCTTACAAGTCTGAAAACAAGACAAAAGCCGGATGAAATTTACTGAGTACAATTGATGCATCCACTTGCAAAAACAGATTTGTTAACTGATCTGGCTTCAAGGGTTTGTGTCTCTACTGCCTACTCTGCAAAATGGACAGATTTTCCATACACAGTTGATAAAGCTGAGTGGACCTGACATTACACATGCCTTGCAAAGAAATTGTCCTCTTCCCTACAGATGGTGACCAAGGTCAGCTGTTAGTCTTCAAATAGACCACCATCAAAGACTTGAAATTCTGCCTGTGCCAGTAAATGACCATCTACAAACTGCTTTCATCGTGAGAGGGGGGAAGTACCTTCAGGGTCACATCACAAAGTAATACTGAAACAAATTCAAATTGCAGGAATTAAACAAGGAGACAACAATATTGTTCAAGTAGAGGTAGCAATGCAGGCAGGATTGCATGGCTGAAAAACAACCAACCAACAAACAATTAAAAGTATAAAGCTAAATTGTCAAAATGTATTAATCATTTTAAATATTTCTGAATGTTTTCTAGATTCATAAATAAACAATCTGTTTAATTTGGCATAAAAAGTCATGTGTTATAATGCATGTGGTGTACATTAGTCTCCACTCACTAAGTATTGTACAAAATATGCAAAGATGCTCAGCACATTGAGGCTTGGTGTGGCTGTGAGTGGGCCCTCGGCTGAGAAGAGGGGGCAGTCATCCAGTGATGCGTTACGTGAGATGCTTTTCAAACAGTGGGTGAACTGACCCCTGAAGCCGGGTCACCGCACGATGCCCCGATGTCCAGCGAGGCCCCACCCTCATCTGAAAAAGGGGGCAGTTGGGTCTTCACAATAAGACAATTCATTTCTGTAATGAAGTCCTGTTCCCAGAGAGAGAGAAAGAGGCTGGTCGGACGGATAGCTCGCGGTCCAACAAATGGCTCTGAAGGTGGGGGTGGGGGTGAAGGTGAGGGAAGAGGGGGTGGAGGGTCCATAAAGGCCAGTGATGTCATCCCGCTGGAGGATGCACCCTGTATTGCCTACTGGTACAAGAATAAAATTTGGAGTGGAATAGGAACCCGATCCAAGGACTTCTAAACTAAGAAGTTTTTCATGATTTAAACATCATGTAATTCACCACAGCATTTACTGAATGGAAAAACATCAGCAACTGTTTTTTACTGCTAGCTGCATCTGTGAAGTGTAAAATTCATTCGTAATTGTGTTTAAGCTCCTGTATTTATCGGTGAAAGACCTGAAGCAAATGTTTGCTCAAGTGTTTTATTTGTTACTGATTTTACAAACACATACACAGCAAAACTTTTATGCTTATAGTTAATGAGACATGGAAAAAGCAAAATAGCAGTAAACCTCCATTCTATTCTCTCCTGCTCTTTGATCATTTATACTTGGTTTTAATGCAACTGAATTTATAATAGTTGTTCCTGTTTAATTATCTGTCCTTTTTCTCTTATCAGGCATCTGACTGAGAAATGATTGCAGTTTGTAAATACCATGTTTACCAGCAGCCATTACCAAGGTCCTCAGACAGAATGAACAAAAATACAGCAAAAAAAAAGTATGACTAAAGAGAATCTGTTGCCACATCTAAAGGTGCCCCCAAATTTATGTTCAGTTAAAAACAGCTCTAAATTGTTTTGTACATTATGTCAGGCAAGATCTTTGCTGACTGCGGTCCATTCATTTGTGTTCACCACTCTGCTTCCTCAGCTGAAAGACAAGCTAATGTCACCAGACAGTTGTGTTTTACAAAGTTTTTACAAAGTCAGCAAACCGATAGACCGCATCACTGGACCACTGTAAACCTTGAAGTCAAAAAGAAGGTCATAGGTTGAAAATTTAATTCTTTGATATATTTGATGAGTTGTTCAATTTCCCTGATTGAAAGTTACACCAAGTAGAACCAAGTAGAATGGTATCTGTGTTGTTTCTACTTCACTGTATCTGGATTGTTACTATTCTACTGACTTTGATGCATAATGGCTGTTAGTGGACCCTTGACCTAAAAATGGTAGTGCAACTTAATCCAAGCATGTTTTCACAGTACAAAAAAACAAATCTGCCTCCCTCCCTCCCCATCCTTCAAAGCAAAAATGCCTCTGAAAAATTGGGAAATGGCTCAGGATAAATCTACGAGGATATAAAGATGTTGAGGCTGAACCAAAAACAGCTACAAATATGAAAAGACCATTTGTAAGATTTCATTTTTGACCTCTCTGGATTTTATGGCCCTGTATGTATTTGGCACAGAACAACCCCAAAGTTCAAAGAGAAGTCAGCCGGACTGGACGGTTTTATTTTCTCACACAAATTTATTGGAAAACACATCGTATTCCCATTCTTTCTTATGTGACTACTGCACAGCCAGACTTTGCTTGCAAGTCAGAACATCTTACGTATTCACATGCACAACACAGCTTTTGCTTATATCCTCTGAAACCTGCTGACGCCTTGACTTGAAGTAAAGTGTCATCAGATGATCACACACAGATCCACACCTTGCTAGACCCGCCGGTGGCCAGTTTGTTTTCTCAAGGTCTCAGGTTGTTCCTCTTGGTTTCATAACAGTTTGAAGTCTTTTTCCGTGGAGGAATTTGCGAGGCTGTAATTGGGAGCAGATGAGGAGGCCCCTGCGTGCCTCCATGGTGATGTCAGCCTTGGTGGAGGGAGAAGCATGGCGGGATGGAGGGGTGGGGGGGCATGTGGTGAGCCAGAATGTCTGAGAAGCAGCCGGCTCACTGCAGGTCTACAGGTGGGCCGACTGGCAGCAACACCAGTCCGAAGCACAGCCGTAGCATTTATCAAATGCTAAGAAACAATTTATCAAAAAATCCCTCATAAACATCTAAAGAAGAAAATTAAATAGGATGATTGTATTTCTCACAAAACATGGAGGCAAAAATGGAAATTATAGCCTCGTTATCTGTTCCTGAATATTAAAGAAAAGGTGTCTTTGTAATACAAGACACATTAATATGCTGCACAATGTTTTCACCATCCATTATCCAATCAAAGAGACTTGTGAGGCCATTTTTCATTTTAGGCATTAATGTAGCTGCTTTTGTTGTGCTCGGCTTGTTGAGATTCTGTGATCTAAAATGTAAATTCGTTAAGCACTTTGCTCTTATCCTGGTACACACAAACTGTGCCCACCTAGTGCTGCCCTGACCCATTTCACTGCATGCAGGACATTTGCATGAAAGGAATGAAACTGGATGCCAAAATAAACATCAATTAAAGCTGTCAAACAGCACCAAAAACAGCTGCAGCTTTGAACAGCTCGACCAGCAGGCTTCAAAAGCAAGCCGTCTTTAAAGGACTGCCTCACATGTACGAAAGGCCAGGCTGGAATTAGTGTGGCCGAGGTTAAAACAGAAATTACCTCCGCTAATGAACTAAGGCAACATGATTTCAATAAGATAGAAATAATTCTGTCTGTTATATATTATACTTAAAAAGTATATATTAAAATTGGTGTCATTAAACAAGTGAAATTTAGGGAGATTAGATTCTAATACAGAAACATATTTGCCGTTCATTTGAAAAGGAGAATTGTAAAATCTGCGTCTACACAGATCTGTTTGCTTTTTGCAGTTGTAGATCTGAGGGAAAGCAACCACACTATGGGTGAAGGTATTAACAGGTATTAGCAGAGCTGACAGGTCCTCAGGAGGAGCAGAAAGCAAACAGGTTTTTGTTCCCTCCCGGTGATTTTGCTGAAAGCACAGGAAGCGCTGCAGCGATTTGTCAATACAGGTTTTTGTCTGATTTTAATCTATGATGGCTCCTCTCCTCTTGCCCATTTGCTCATAAAGGGCTCCCATTGAGTAACTGCCATGGCTCATTACTGCTTCCTACCATTTTTTGCCTGGACTGACTGGATTAGGTTGTTCCATAGATTTCATTTGTCTTCCTCACAGCTCAAACTGGCATTGAGAGAGGCAAAGGCTGCTGTTGACCTTCATGTAAAGCAAGGTGAGATGAACAAAATTGCAAATCTATAAGTTCCTCTAAGTTCTTCTTAAATATGATAGACATCAACAGCCCAAAAGAGCCACAAAAATACAGCAAAGAAATTCATTTTGTCATTTTTCTTTGAACATTTAAAAAGAGTATGAGTGGACACTATGATGCAGAAATTACACTGGGGAAAGAAAATGTGTTTCATTAAAATGAAAATGATTTGTTAAATGGAAATACAAAAATATATTTCATACAAACTGACATTGTCACGTTTTTTACATTTAGTAGTCTAAATAAGGGTCTGAACTTAATCCATCTCACTGAAAAAGACAAGCTTTGCTACTTTTTCCAGTTTTCCAGTCATAGATTTAAGTGGCCCGTCATTTTATCCATTTTAGCCCCTATCCAAGATGTTGTGAATACAGGGGTACATAGTGTTCAGCTTCTAAACCGTCTTTCTCATGGGGCCAGAACCTTACTAAGATCTACTAACTGGGTCAATAGACTCAGCAGAAGTCAAAGATGTTTATCTGCTCCAGTTTTAATAGGCAGTGATGGAAACCTGACATCAGGTGGTCAAGGTTTTTTTTTTTTTTGGCGTTCAGTTTGTAACTTTTGCAACTCCGTCACCTTAGCCACATATTGCATTCATGCAGGGTTCAAACATCTTTCCATAGGTTTTCAGTTGAAAGAGACACTGAGATAATGAAACAAAAATTAAATATATTTTTATTATGGTATAAATAAGACAGCATAAATAAAAAGGCCAAAATTCTGGTGATAGAAGTAACGGTGGCATGTATGACAAAATCAAGCCCACGTTGTTACATGACTTATATACATTTAGATTTCTTTGGTAAGTTTGTGTTTTAAACACTTATGACCCATAGAAAACAATAAGTAGACAGACATAGGTGACCCTCCCTCTGGTGAACCTTGCTGGAGATGATACTTGTTGCTGCCCAGCCAAGCACAAACCACAAAATATTCCAAAGTATTTAATGGGTCTTCTAAATATGTTTAATTAAAATAAATAAAATTGAAAACATCTCTGTCCTCCAGGTACCATGAATGTTTGTATGAACTTTTTTTTGCAATTTACCCAATAGTTGTTGAAATAATTAGGTTAAAACCAAAGCTGTTAACTGAACAACCAAAGAAGC
>JAQNCA010000001.1:18700724-18711727 GCA_029783725.1 Acanthurus tractus | reverse complement strand
AAGATTTAGACAGGCTTTAAAGTATTTGTTGTGTTGTGTTTTGATTTTAGCATCTCAGTGTTACAGTGATGATAATACTGAACTTTCAAACTGCAAATGCGCTGCACACTGTAAAGCACCATGATGTAAATTATTTCTCTAAATGGTGATACTGAACTCGTTAACCATTTCATTTTCTGTGTTACAGGTCTCTTTCATTTGCCTTTTTTGTCTGCTCGTTTTTTCAAATTGTCCTTTAATTAAACTCTGGCTAATTACATAACTCTTGAATGACTTTTGAATCCCCAGCTGGGCGTGGGAGGAGAGGAATCTGGCAGAGTTAAAAGTGAAACAGCAGCTGACACCCAGACATTTAATGCTGCCCAAACTCAAAACCAGAGCTTTATGGACACATACCTCGTCTGCTGAGGGCTCACTGGTGTTGATTGAGAACTATAAGTTTAACTCTTTGTTGTGTTGACTAGATCTTCTTGTTTATATTTTATACAATATAAAATTTAAGATGGCTATTTAGGCAGTTTTATAAATACATTTTAAAGAGCACATGGAGTAAAAATCATCAGATAAAGCTGCTGTGTTCAGATCACGTCTATACAGCCACTTAATTCAATCATGGGTTAATCGTGGGTTCGGGTCAGCTGTTAGTCACCCTTAGTAGCCTTAGTTAAACCTTAGTTAGCCTTAATAACTTAAAAAAAAAAATCAGAAGAATACACTTGTATATACAACAGTGTGAACTTCAACAGAAAGAATTTTCTATGATGAAAACAATCTCTGGAAACAACCTCATTTGGTTGGATTTTTAGTTATACTCATGTCCCATCTGCTAACATGGAGGGGTGGGATTTCTGACCTGTGCTGGATGTTTAGCAAGTTTAAGCTAATGTTTACTGTTTTCACTATCTTAGTTTTGTGTGTTAACATTTATATAAACAATGAACAACATTGTAATACCAGAGCAATGCAGCAAATGGGATATTTTTATAAAACTGGTAAAGTGATCTATTAAACATTCATGCAGCGAGGAAGAACAAATGTCAGATTTAAAGGAGGCAGGCAACCATGGTAGATATTCTTTTTTTCTATAGGGACACTACTCTTGGCTTAGACACACCCCTGAACATGAATCTTTGTCTGCATTTCTGCAATTGACTTTTTAATAACTGATTTGATCCTGAAACATTTGAACAGTTTTCTTTCTCCTTCTCTTTTAGATGTTATGAAATAAAGCATCCCCAAATCCCACAGTAGTTATGAGCATCAAAAATAACACTGATTGATGGAAGAATCTCTCCAAAATAGATGCACAAAAAATGATGTTTGCTGTCACTCAAACAGAAGCAGCAACATCAGAAGCATTTCATTTTAAGAGGATTTTGCACTGGCAGGCAAGGTTAATCCATATCAGAGTCAGAATCCCATTAATTGCAACATATGTCACTGGGAAAAAAATCCTGTATGAGTGCAGAGACAAGCCGACAATTACAAAGATGATGGACTCTCACATGCATGTACAGGGTTGTGTTTTGGAAGAATTACACTGTAATGGTCACAATTCATATTTATTCCATAAAACCACACAGCATTTGATTGATTGGAGTGAAACTGGGTCACCTAGTTCTGTGACGTCAGGCATCATTTAGCCTGGTTGCACAGGTTGCTTTAAAGTACAGTATTCTGACATGGTTTTACACTGAAAAGGATGGATAAAACAGGACTTCCAGTTTTCCCTGAAAATAAGAGCCATTACCAGTTTTGACAAGCCACAGTCCAGTGGCCTGTCAGAAGAAACAGGCAAATGTGTTGAAATGGAGAGTGGCTCGGTTCCCCTGAGAGGAGCTAACAACCCCCTGCTCTGCAGCCGCGCGAGGGTCTGCAGACTATGACTGATCCATGCTCACCCCACTGAACACATCCATACCATATACTGCTCCAAGCAAACTATGAAAGCCTTCAGGAACCTGCTAGCTGTCGAGATGCCCCATCACACTACCCAGTACCATGCCAGAGGGTCTTATAGTCCAGGCAGTATGCTGCCTCGGTGTCATGTTTTGCTTCACTTAGTGGTCAAAAGGGCACGTTTGTCATCCTTTGGTGAAGTTAGCACTGATAAATATTCAACTCCACATAAGGCTTGTTAAGAAACAATTCTAGTGATGGGTAGTTTGGTTTAGCCATCAAAACCACCTACACTGTTTCATTCCCAGGCTGTCAGGTATGCTTTCTAATGCCCATGGGTGTTTCATCCAGATGCACAAGGCTCCCCTTAGCCTCCAAACTTTTAGCAAAATACAATGTAAACTCATATGTGTCATTCTGAGACAAACGTAGTAAGTGTTCCATTATTAGTCCTGAGTCCCTAGAAGAGCAAAGACAAATTTAAAAGACAAAGAGAGAAATTAAGCTAATAAACCAATACAATGAACCAAAATAAACCTATAATGTAAAACAAGTGATCTCTACCTTAACCCCAACCAAGCAGTTATGATGCCTAAACCTGACGAAACAGTTTAAAACAGTCCATAGTATTAACAGCTAGTTTTGAAAGGCTTCCTGGCAGTAATGCTTTGCTTATTACACACAGGCATTAAAGGGGTACTTTGTTTATCTGTATGTGGGGGTCAAGGGAAATCGAAGAAGTTTTGATATTTGACTAGCAGGGATGAGAACCTGTTGATATCACTTGATTAGATTTGAAAAAAGACTGTAATTTGAATTGACTTATAATAATCAACATCTTGTGCATCCCCCAGCATCTTTCCTTTGTCGCCCCTCTGTAAGCCAGTAGTGCTCAGACTTTTAGGTCATGGACTCCTAAACTTACGCAAATTAGACCACTGACACCCATTTGATTAGATTTTGTCCTAGGGCTCCCCATCTAATAAGAATTCTGTTCTTGGATGTTTTGTCACAAAGATTATATTGATTTAATTCCCAAGTCATCATATATTCTGTTGTTGTCTTACATAAATAAATTATTCCTCTTTATTTCTTAGAACCCTCTCAGGGATCCATGGGCGTCCTTGGGCCTTACTTTGAGGACCACTGCTTTACACTACAGCTAATACTGCTTTATCACTTCTCTCCTCATTATCAGCCTTGCTGGAACTGCACCTTCATACACACATATACTTTTCAAGCAAAGGCAAGGGAGTGAGTAGCACTGACACACTATCCTGTGGACTGGTGGGTCTATGTGATACTGGGTTGCCACCAGTCAAACTTGTGGATGAAACTAAGCTGACCACTACCTTTGAAAACTGTTTGACTTCCTTCAGCAAAGCTACAATGTTTTTCAGCTAAATACTCTGTTTAGTTGGGGGTTGAACAGTTTGACATTACCCACCGTTTCCTAGAAAGAAAAAGGACATATTGTACTATTGATTTTGTTGCTATCAGGAATCAGTGTCACCTAGAAGAAGATGCAGACCTGCAGTACACCAAGATGTCACCAAAAAGCAAGAATTGATTAGTCCAAGTGAAGGGATGAGGCTTCTTCCTGAGCAATAAATGAATACGGCAAACGTGTGACAAAGAACTGAGTGGCTCTGATTAATGCTGTGGCTGTCAGCGAGCGCCAGGCCTGACTGGCACATCAAAGCCACCAAAAAACACAAGGAACTGGTGATATTTTCAACAAAAAAGGCACAATCTTCATCCTTCCACCATCATCACTAACTTTACCCCATACTCAGCACTGACCATTTAGCCTGAATTGAGTCACACTCAATGGGGGAGGAGAGCTTTGAAAATAACTCTTTATCTGTGTGTTGCTGTTTTTCAGGGAACACAAAAGGACTGACGAGACCATTTATCTGTAGATTCTTTAAAAGAAAAAGAAAGGCAAAGAAGAAAGGCGAGCCTACCTGATGTTTTCTCTCTCTCTCTCTCTGTCTTTTTTTTCATGAGGCGCTGTCTGTGCCGGCAATTCCTTTATCTGCCTTTCATTAGCGCCTCACTCGCCCTCTTAGTAGGGCGGGTGTCTGGGAGACAGTCACTTTCTCCCAGCCTGTGATGTTTCTACAGATTACAGAGGGCCTTTGAAGCCACTGCAGTCCTCATTGCCAGGGCCTCAGACAGGCCCATGCCATCTGTCAGAATGACGGCAAAGTAGCGGAATGGGGCTGAGACACCCTCTGTTGATCTACACTTTTGTCTTTTATGTGTCACATTTGGATGTCGTGCGAAAGCCACACCTTTGTAATCTGCTGTTGGCACCCGCCTGAAACGTCGGCCTCCGCAGCATACAAACACACACACACACACACACACAGACACAGACAGAGGAGAATAATGGTCCTCCGCAATTACTCTTACCTGTGGGCATCAGTCTCTAAATGAGACAATTATCGTCATCCCCTCACAGTTATCTCTGATTTCCTCCCACTTTTCCAAGGCCCCGGAAATCACTGTCATGTGGGTCTTTTTGTGCCTAACCAGTGGGACAGATTTGATTGTTCATGAGCTCAGGAGATGTGAGTTTGGCTATTGCAGGCTGAACTAGACTGCAGAACAACCAGCCACCAGCAGCTCGAGGTTTCCTTTACAAGAAAGTTTTTAATCATGGAAAAATACAGGACAAACTGGATTTTCTACCAGCTGCTGATAAATGATCCAAAACATCTCTTTTATCTCAAGTTTCATTTTGTTAACATTTTGTGATCACGAACAACCATTGCCCTGTTATTGTTGCAGTGTTGATACAGAGGTATTTAATCAAAATGAATGGGATATTTTAAATTGTCCATCTTGCCCAGCCCTACTTACATCCCTGTTTTTTGTGGTATTTTATAATTTTTCACATCCTAGTTTTATAGCTTTATATTCCTTAAAGGGAAGAATATCCTGTCTTTGCATTTTATTTTGATCACTTTTTCTTTTAAACTGCTTGCGACATCACTGAAAATATATGGTTAATCAGAGGCAAAATAGGAACAGGTCTTATTGCAAAGCACACTGGGTAAGAGCTCCCAGCAAGTTAAAGTCTCTCCTACATACTATTTGATCCTGCAAGGTTACAACTTAATGTACTTTGATAGTCAGCCTGACAAATTACGTCAAAGTGAATAACGTTAATACAAGTTCACAACAATGCTTGTGTTGTTGTTTGCAGGGCAGACTAAGAAGGATGTCAGCTGAGATACCTTGTTTATAAGGACCCCAGCTTACCCATTTTTGGGGAAGGAGGGGTCCCTGATGAAACCTCTGAAGGAGAGCGAGATTACAGGCAGCTCGTTTCCACCTCAAACGGCGCCTCTCCCTGTGTTGAGATGATAAATTCTCATTGAGATTGCAAAGACCATTTCCCAGTGGCTGTCTTTCAGTTTATATGAACTTTTCAAACGGCAAAGGATCTTACGGAGGACCGTCACCAAGCTAGCAGGCTTTTAACACGTCTCCCCTGTGTATTTTACCCACCCCAGGACCACTGTCTTCAGAGGCTGCGAGAGAATAAAGGCCCAGATCGACAGAAATCAGTGGTCGCATCCCCCCCAACACACACATACACACACACACATCACACACACCTTGCTTGTCCTATCACACATGCTCACACCCGCACACAACATTCACTTGCAAATTTATGACGCATGTGAGCATTTTGATGTTTGCGTAGCATGAAAATGCGCGCACAGACAACTGCCAACAAGCAACCCCATAGAGTCACACATCAGACCAGCCTCCTTAAAAAAAAAAGGGAAAAAAAACATTAAAATATAGTTTTCAAAAACAGAATAATACATTAAGTACCTTAAAGCAGAGGGTGATGATAAACTACAAAAACATTAAGCAAGCCAAATGAAATATACATTAGAGTAAATTGGATCAAAGAATTCTGTGGCTAACAATTGGAGGAGGCAGATGCAAAGACGAACACATTCACAAACTTCAAATGACTTCAAAAAGGCGCCATGTTGGCTCAGTGGTCCATGATACCGACAATGAAAAAAACATAATGTCCTGGTTTTGAATATGATTGGGATTTTTTTTTTATCACATCACTGTATCTTGTCAGTTGCCACTTTTGTTTGACTATGAACTTTTTTGAGAAACAATATCTACACTGAAGTTATTGTCAAAAATGTTTTCTCTACATTAGGACATGTAATTATTCAACAAAAGATCAATGCAGTACTTCACTTGTATGGGATGTCAGGTGACCACAGGACTTGAACATTATGGAAATGAGCTGTAAAAACTGCTAATCAAAGCCGCATACAAGAGGTGTTTTGGTTGCAGGTAAAAATAGAGTCACCATTCACATAATGCTTTGACTGGAATGAGTGATTGATGCTCAAAGATGTTGCCATGACAGACTAGCAGGTGGGAGAAAAACACTAAGGCAGAATGACTGGCTTCTCCTCTTTGATGTTTCGGTCTGACTTACTTGTGATGGCTGGTTACATCTTCAAAACCATTCTGCGTTGACAGCTGTAATGACCTCAAACATTTCATCTGTCATGTCTGGACAGCACTCAACAACTTCTAGTGAGAAGAATATAGTTCTGTGACCAAACTTTATGCTATTTGTGCGTATTTACCTGTTTAGTTTGATCTAATATCCAAAAGTAACTTCAGAATCCAAGATTTTCAAACAAATGTCAAAGATGCAAAACCTGGACATGTGATGTTCGTCTGTGCACTTAATGTGAAAATAAATCACGGCGAGGTTTGTTTTTAATTAACTATCAAGTGAAAGCAAAGAAAAATTAGCAAATGTTTTGATGACTGTCACTGGCATGTTCAAGCAGGGTAAAAGGTCAGCACTGATTTACTGCACAACTCCATCCTTCTTTAGAGCAGTTCAAACTGAATGATTGAAGCACTTTAAAAGAATGTGAAATAACCACAGTGCTGTAGCTCAGTGGCATCCAAACAGCGTGTTTTATCTCGAATGCTGGTTCAGTCTAACCATGTGCAAGACAGATAAAGCCTGCCCTTGTGTGCCTGTTTGTATTTTTGTTTGTGTATATGTGGAGAGACCAAACATCCCAGTTCCATCCAGTCTGCAGAGCGGGAAGCGGTTTCCCATGGTTCTTCTGGAATGCTGCTTTCATGTGGAAACAGTCTCCGGGTCCCTTTGGCCCCTCTGTTGTGACAGAGGATAATGAAATTCACAACATCTGCCATTTGTTAGCCCTGTTTGGTGTAACTGATCTCCTTTTAATCCGTGGACTTCCAATGCATGTGCAGCTCCGCAGCTGGAATGAAGCTGATGGATCCCACGGCATCTCTGGGACTGCAGCCGGCCGGCCCAGGACCGGCATGTTTCCTGCCCTTCCCGTCCTCAGGCCTGAGACACGGACGCAAAGCTGTCTTTCACCAGGATAATCGTTACCACTACTTTCTTTGATGAAAGCAATATGAATCTAAGCTTGTTCACCTGTTATACTCACACAACTGTGCTGTTCCTCTGAGCTCTGTGTAACATTTTTAGCGTCTTTCAACTCGTTGCTTTGATTTTACAGCCTGCAACTTTACTATTTTGGTTCACTGTCACTGCTGTCATCAGTGTCATTTTCAAACGCAGCACAGACTATCTGTTTTTGCTGAAAAAGCTATGATAAACACATTGTACACTATCTGCCAGCACCAAACAGCAAACAAAGTTAGTGACTAACTGGAAGCTAAGAGCTATAGAAGAGGGACTATCTGACATATATTTATCAGGTGAACACAAACATGTCTCTAAGTTAATGCTAACATTGCTCTATATGTGCTTAATATTTTTATTAGTAAGAGTTTATAAATAGGTTTGTCATATCAGCTGTAAAGATCAAGTGTCATTATCGTGTACATATGGTTTACACTGCCCCAAGTGGCAAAAAAAACTACTAAATACAGGTTTAAGTATGTATACAAAATTTCTGATAAATAATAATGAATCAGTGAATTCTGTCAAGTCAGTGGTTTGAAATATCTATATATCTCTCTTCTATCTCTCTTCTTTTGCATTAGTTATTTTTAGTAGTATGAAAGGCTTTGGTTGAAGAAGAAGAAAAGAAGACACTTCTATTACTTCTTGACTTCTTGAATTTTCTTTTGCAGCTCGTCATCATAATATCAAGGCAATATTCCTCTGACCCTTAATTTTTGGCCCTGTAGCTGTAACTGGCCCTGTAACAACTAGCAGCTGTATGTGTATGTAAAGAGTGTACTGTGTGACCGATATTTCTCGACACAGATCAGGAGCTATCAGCAGGTGAGGGTAGGAGTAGGAGACTCAAGTGGGAAAGGGAAAGTAGGAGACTCAAAAAAAAATCTAAAGTATCTAAACCACCTCTACATTTGAAGGCATGACTTGCTGAATGGTGGATTCAGTCAATCTTCATTCCTTTCAAACCTTCTGCCCCCATCCTTTACCCTCTTCATAAAACCTGGAATGTGCTTCAAAGAATGTGCACTATCTTTCCTCCATGAATAAAGCATCTGTCACTCATCAGTCGGTACAATATGTGCTGATTTAACAGCATAACAGCTCTGCAAGGCCCAGAAGCTCCGGCCTGCACAGTGTGCTGAGACCAGCCCGACTGAGTGTCATCGGTCTCCCTTTGGAGCTTAATGTACCTCTTCTAAACAACATTCAGTTCAAAACCAGCTGAAATTAAAGCATTTTTGTTTGCTACCCAGTACATATCTGCTCTATTCATCACAGGGCTCATGTTATCTTTCATGTTCCCCCTTTCTCCAAAAAGAAGAAACTATTTTTTGGATCTATAATGCCACTTAGATTTGCATTAATTAAACAGAATTAACAGTGTTCATCTTTGAAGATAGAGACCTTAAGAGATGAGAATTTAAGATGAGAAGAAAGCTTTACAACACAATTTGACGTTACAGGGACACTGCATCAATCTTAAAGAAGTCCCTGAAAACAGAATAGTGTAATGTCTTCTGTGGCTGAGGAACAAGATTTCTAAAGCCTGAGAAAATAAGTGATGATGTCTTTAGGATTATTGATGTTACTGTAGTTCTCTGATGTTCCTTGTAAATGCTCCATGCAGACTGGCAGTTCCACTACATCACATCACGTCGATACTTATCGCAAGAAAAAAGTTTTGCAGGTTTTTTGTCCAGAGTTCAGGGAATTTTTACTTAGCTTACTCCGCCCTCTACTGTGGAAAAAAGTGGTCATATCACCCCGCGTTACCACCGCCTCACCAGCAAGTGGCGCTACAGTTCTGCATCGCACTTTGCAGTTTCCTCTGTTGCGTTTCCGTCGCAACAGAATTCAACGAGAGCAACCGGCCAGTGTCAAGGCAAAATACAAACAATGGGCAAGAAACACAAAAAGCACAAGTCCGAAAAACATGGATATGAAGGTATTTTGTTGGCAGAAATTTATAGCACTCATCCACTTGAACAATATTTGATTCGCTAATGAGCAAATGAGCTAAAGTTTCTGTTTTGTCGACTGTTAGCCGTGTTGCCATAATCCTAACTCAAACGAACAGTTAGCATACCGCTAGGCTGGCGGGGTTCGTATAGCCTTCTGTTTGCCGTGTTTTCCCGTCAGTATACCACAGTTCTATGTGAATATAACGTTGGCTCAAATAATATAGTATTGATGTGAATCTGTAGCAGGAGTTTAAGTACAACGCACGTTTAGGAAGCTAGCTGTTAGCGGGTATTGTTTCTAGCATCTCTGCTGTCACGGATCTAACACCAAGCTAGTAAGTTAGCTTCTGATAGCTTGATTGTCTACTGATTATGAGTCTCTATTGACTTGATACCTGTAGAATACGCAGAGAGACCGCTGAAGTTGGTGCTCAAAGTGTCTGGAAACGAAGTGACGACCGGAGGCTCGAGTCGGGAAACTTTTTATGACGAACAGCCGGCGGATTATGACAAACCAAAGGACAAGAAGAAGAAAAAGAAGAAGGATAAGGAGAGGAGCTTGGGGTCACCAGAGGATGACAAAGGAAAGAAAAAGGTAACGTGACTATTAATTTCTTCTCAGCGAGATAATAAGTATTTGGGTTAGGGTTAGTATTAACAGTATTTGGGTGGATAGACGTTTGTGAGATGTGATGTTTGTTTCGTAATTAGATGGCAAAGAAGAAGAAAGGACAAGAAGCAGATGGAGATGATGACGGAGAGCACAGCAGAACTCCTATACGTTCAGAGTTGGACAAGCTGGAAGGTAGTATCAAATTTCTTTGTCTTTGCAGTGAATATCAGCATCAGTTCTTCAATCTGACCATGGGGCCTTGTTATTATTCCTCGCAGAAAAGGAGCAGACCCCTCTTCAGGAGGCTTTGAACCAGCTCATCAGGCAACTCCAAAGGTGCAGCAGCGGTCATTCATCGATATGAGTTTATTGTATATCTGCCCGTTTAGTTATGAGCTGTTACCAAATCAGTACATTCATTTCATATTTAGAAGCAAGTATCATACAGTGCTTGTGATTTTTACTTATTACATATTTATTGCCTACCCTTAGCTTCTCATTACCCCGCAAAAAAGTGCTGTATGCTTGGTACTATGAATAAAAAACTGTATGTGTTTGTGTTTTTTAGGAAAGATCCCAGTGCATTCTTCTCATTTCCAGTGACAGACCTCATTGCTCCTGGCTACTCTTCAATTATCAAACGACCAATGGACTTTAGTACGATGAAGGACAAAGTAAAGAAAGATTGTTACCAGTCACTGGATGAACTCAAGGTATCAAAACAAGTACATTTACAAAGAAACAAAAAATAGCAGTACATTAAAGCAAAAAAGTTCAAATTTCACAGCACCCCTATCATAGCATGAACTAAATTATCACAGTATTTGATGTAGACCAGGATTATACTCAGCTCAAAGCGTCTTTGGTTCACAAGAGCAGTTTTCCATCATGTTGTTGAGTGTTGATGTGTTATCTGTTCCTGATTCAGGGGGATTTCAGGATTATGTGTGAAAACGCCATGATTTACAACAAACCTGAGACGATATACCACAAAGCAGCTCGGAAACTGTTACACTCTGGAATGAAGATCTTGAGCCAGGTATGACACCAA
>JAQNCA010000001.1:18637726-18667907 GCA_029783725.1 Acanthurus tractus | reverse complement strand
AGTTACATGATTATCTAAAAGCATAAAGACTGCAAAATATACCATTCTTAACAGTTTGACTGATTTGAATACCTTAACCTAAAAGGGTTTTTAATAAGTATAGTGTATTTATGTCTTAAAGCATGTGTTGATCATTGTTTCAATATGCCAACCTATTTAAATGAAAATCTATATGAACTCTAACGAGGGTTTTTCACACAAATGTAACAAATAATCCAACATAAATATGTTTAGTGTAACAGATTGAGCCAAACTTCAAGACTTTGGTAACAAGGCTGTCATATTTACTAACTTCAGACAGAATGTAACTATTTTTTGTTATGAACTAGTGTTCAATAGTCAGTGTTTTATACTAACCTGTTGTCTCTTTTCTATCTCCAGCTTCATTCGCATGCTCAGGCACCTCAGGGTGTCTTGAAAGGTCTGCCTCAAGGTTTTCTCCATCAGGACCTTATGAAAGGCTCCCACCACACTGCCGCACAGAAACACCACTGCATTGGACAGCAGCTACAGAAACAAACAAAGCAGCAGATGTTAAAGCTCAGATGAAAATAGTATTAAACACACTCACTCATACACCCGCACACACTGTACTTTCTAATTTTGTTCAGATTTTATATCTGTCCCACAAACATAACTTAGCTTTTTTTTGTTATAACACATTTGTTTGCTGTTGTCTGTCTTCACCATCAACACAACCAGGCTAAATTTTCGTCCGTTATATGGCTCATATATCATTTCTTAATGATATGCTTGTTAGAAGTTCATCTCTCAGAGTGTTGGGCTCTTTCCATCTTGGTTTTTGGTGCAAAGCTAAGTGATTTATTTCTGACTGAGGTATGTCTAAATTCTGGTTGAACTGATGATGAAATTATCAAGGATATTTACAGAAAAAAAACTCAACAGCAGCTTTATTGAGGAGATGGCACTGGCCTTACATAAGCCATGTTAGCTTGAAATATTCAAAGCTGCAATGTGACACTTAAGCATTACAGTATTATTCCACAACATAAAGGCACAGTTTTTATTCAATCAGTTTTACCTGGTTGGCAAGGAAAGGGGCCTCTTTAGAGTTAATGGTGAGGTACAGTGTGAGGACTACGATGTGGGACAGTAAGGAGATGACACTCAGCACCACAGCATGCCACAACTGAAACGGCAGCATGGTGTACACGGTGAAGATGATGAAGAGGAAGAAAGGCACCTAGAAATATAAGAGGTTACATTATTTCAAGAAGTCTCTGCTGTGCCATGACTTAATCACATTCTACTAAATTCTGCGCTTTTCATTCTTTTTGTGTAATTTGGTGCCTTAAAATTTACACACATCTGATGAAACCTGAAGAATACTTGTAGAAAAGGGACATGTATGCCATTAGTTTAGGAACACTTACTGCATTATACACACCAAAGACCTATCATCAAGTCTTATTAACCAATGCAATTTTTTTAATGTTCCTTAATCCAAACAGAATTTGGGAATATTTGAGAACTGCAGAAGACAATAAAATAAATTGAAAACATTTCTAGAGATTCCCATATCTCTGTTAGCTATATTTCTGGCCTTGGAAGATCATACTGAAAACATCACTCGCAACAAAAGATATAACCTCAATCTGAACCCTCATGGTAGCTGAGGTTACCTGGTCCCAAGGCAGGATGATGGTACTGCTGAAGATGAAGGTGTAGCCCATGGTGAGGTGTGTGGCCCATATAATCAGGCCCAGCAAACGCCTCCACCTCTGTGAGAGCATCTCTGTACACACCAGCACAAACACGGCCAGAAACACAAACAGGCTGACGCTGACCACGCTCACAAAGGCACAGTGTTTCAGCGCGTCCTGCTCCAGTGGCAAGAGAGGAGGAGAAAAATAAACACACATTTTATTGCAGTAATATATAGTGGCAAGTAACGATAAAGGTTCCCTTGTTAAAACTGTTTGTCTTCATTCATATTTCTTTTGTTTGACAGCTATCATATTGCTTGTTCAACAGTTTATATACATTTGCATTGCATACAATTACTGAGATGGTAATTCATAAAGAAGCATGTGTACAAATGTCATGTTACAATAATTGCAGATGGTTGCCATTTTTATAAATTAATGTGTAAGATGGCAAAAAGCAACTTCCAAAGGAACAAAGAGGCCAAGCAGGAACTTTCAGTAATGAGGGTTCATCCCTCACAACACAGAATTTTTTATAAATGCATTGAGTTGTAAAGTTGAAAAAACCTTTGACTGCAGAGCAGTTGCCTTCTTTTGTACGGTAAGTCTGTCCACCCATCAGTATGCATACCCTTGAATCAACAGTCAAATTCTTTTTAATCAGTAGTTTATTACATGTGTTTTCAACCAATTGGTCTAATTTTTAAAGGTAAAACAAAGGTTTTAAACACAAAATTTTACAATCCCACTTTTTTTTTAAATAACTGGATCTTTGTTAAGTTACATTTTGTTTACTTGTGTACTTACATTATACCAAATATTTCCAAAAAAATTCCAACTCAGTGAAAACTGTAATTAATTGCCTGGTTTACAAACATATTTGCCAGAGTCAGTCAGATTGCTCTTTATCTGCAATGGTGGCTGTCTAATAATAAAATAAACAGATGCCATGATCCCACGCTACTTGTCAACATTACTAAATTACATCTTTTGTAAACAATGTTTTTATTGAGAGATGTCTAGTGGCAGAAATCACATATTGTGCGTGAGTATAAGATGCCATTAATATTCAGCTGGAGCATTGAGGTTTACGTAGGAGTTCTTTCTTCACATTTATCTCTGCACTATGTCCTGTTTGCTCCAGGCCACTATCTTCCTGATTGAGTTACTGTACAGTAAGAAGCAAGCACACAGGAAAAGATTGTGTGTGTGTGTCTGTTGTGCATGTTAATGCATGCATGAAAGCAACAACTGTTGTTTTTTTTTAACAAGTGTACACAGGTGGTCGATTGTCTTGGCATAAGTGGGACTGAGAGAGTGGGTGTTGCAGGGGGGATGCATGAGAGAAAACAAGGGGTTAAAAGAGTGCTTAAGAGTGAGACAGATGCACAAAGTCAGTGCTAATAGATCCGTGCTCAGAGAAGGCCATCTCTGCATTGTATGTTGAGCTTTCTGGTTACCATGGCAGCACTGGAAAAGGCCAGATCTCAACTAAAGCACTTTCTACTCCCTGTGTAGCTGTGAGACTTGACAAAACCTTTTTGTAGGTGGTAAAAGAACAATTATTGTATATGAATAGGAGCTAAAACCATTTGAAAAAATACAGCTGTAATGTTTAAAGCACAGCAAAGCAAGAATTAAAAAAAATAATAAAGCATGAACCCAGATGTAATTGTACGTAGTATTTGCATACTTTTCATTTATCATTTTCACTTATGGCTTTTTGTGATGATAATATCGTGATAGTCTTTCTGTGACAGTCTGAATTTATGTCTGTAGATAAAAAAAGGCATTCAGACAGATAAACAGCAGTATTTCAACTATGGTGTCTTCTTCACGTCCTAGGGTCCTTTACACTCATTGTGTTAATTATTTTATTGTTCATGGTATCATTTCTACCTGTCTAATATATTCTGTAGTAAACTAAATTTCTGATACAAAATCTTAACAAGGCATTAACTGTATGTTTTTTCTGACTTATCACTACAAGTGAAAAATAGAGTGTAAATATGTTTTCTCAAAATAATTTAAACATTAAAGATCAACTAAACTACAAGATCTTTAGTTTTTACACCTAAAAAGTGTATGGAGAACACTGGCTTTATATATAGTAGCTACTCTCAAAAAACAGTCTCTTACAGCTCATGAAAACATATAGATGCGCCATATTTAAATACAGTACAACAAGAACAACAACAACAGCAGAACACAGCAACAGAACAACAAGATGTCCAATACCATCTCTCCATCTAATCAGGGCCTAAGAATACTGCCATAAATGGTACTTGGAGCATCAGCTCAGTCAGTTTTCCCCTTAGCACTGCTCTTCATCCGATGTCGACTGGAGAGGAGTTATATAAGTTGACAGTGACTTTCTGACACTGGTATCCACCCCCTAACAGGAACCCTGCCCCTCCTTTGCATTTAACAACAGCATTATACAAGCTCTATCCCAGCATTTTCTCTCAACTCTTATGTGCCCCTGGCAACTGTGTGTGTGAAAAGACAGCTCTAAAGAAAGAGTAAAAGGCAATAAATGGAAAGAATGATGGCATGTCCAGGAATGCATGAGGGAGTAAACAAGTAAGTCAACCATACATACCTTATTACCACAATTTACAAACAAAAGAAACTTAAATGAAAGAGAAAGTTGCAGGACATAAAGTTGTTTTTGTTTTTGTTCTTATTTTATATTTAAAGCAAGAGACCACCTCAAATTGCAAGTGCATCATATGCATGTGCATATGGGATGGAGACATATCAAAGGCCAAGCGAGGGTGAAAGATCTTTAAGAATCTGAACATTGACAAGAGAATGGCAGTATGCAAGAGAGTCAGCAGTAACACAATAGAAGGAAGGTCAAGATGTTTTTTCCAACGGGGGAAGGTAATATCATCTCCGGTGACAGAAGCTGACAGTTCAATATATGAACTGCTGCACTGAATGACTACTCGGCTACCTGCTCCTATGCCAAAACTAATAGCATGCAGCTGATCAGCCAAAGCCACTGAATACCTGCCTTTTCCTGTCCAAGTCAGAACTACGATCACACACAATACACACTGACAGCTACATTGTTTTAACCACTATTGTCTGTCTTAACACTTTCTTGATGATTTTTTTTTTTATTTATTTCAAACAAAGCTTATAAAGATGATTTTGGTTATTATTGCAGCACTTTAGTATATTAAGCACGGACACTGTGCCTCAGTAAATAAGCCTGTGTTTAAGCCTCCTTGTCAAGAAGCAGTTTCTCTGTGGAAGTATTTTTGAGAAAAAAACTAAAGCACTATCAGCTTAAGGGCTACTGCTCTACTGCTCACCCTGGCCTCTGACCTGACCTATCTGCAGAGAAAAAATGAGTCAATTTCCTGACAGAGAATTATCAGTAGCATTATTAAACAAGTGCCTAATGTTGCATGATGGATGCATTTCTAGCCTGTCCATTTTTCTTATCTAGGGAAAGCAACTAAAATACGCATTCTCTATTTTTGTGTCTACTTCAGCAAAGTCCTCCTTCACATTCAAACAGTTACACAATCACTCACTCATTCACACTTCTAGGGGAGCGAAGGGGAGTAAAGTGCTTTATTTAAGTAGTTGTCGAGGGAGAGTAGAGCGTTTTTCATTTGTCCCATTTTCAGAGTGACCATGAGGTCACATCCTGCCTCTCTAAACATTAGGCTACTGCTGCTGTCCTAATGGGCCACATTAGTCTCCATACACCAACCAACTTAATGACTCCTCTGCATGTATCATAAAACAACAGACAAATGCTTTATCACTGTGAATCTATACGATAATTCTCAGTGCATCTCTATACATCTTATTTTTTTATTTCAAAGCTATTTTATCATATGAAAATAATCTACTAATGTACTCTTATACTCCTCCCTCCTTTCCATCCAATGTTGTACAACTCACATTATATAAGCTGTACTTCACTGTAGCAAAAACTGATAAGATGTAGGTCTTTTTCCAAATGACATTTCTGACCAGCCACGGAAGGAAAAGCTAACTTAAATGATACAGTGCCAGGGCATGACTTGATGCAAAGGCTCATGGGGCCCCATCATGGAGCAGAGCCAATGTCAGTCTTAATGATACTACGTTACCTGTGTTTTTCCTGCATTGACAACTCAAAATGTCAGCAGTGAAAATGGTATACAGACATAATTTAGGTGGCATCTTTAAAAAGGTAGCTAATGTATGCATAGTCTTATCAATCCGTCTTTAACATTAACAATAGAGGCTGGCTGACATAATAGTCAATGTTTGCTTGTTTCCAATGGACATAGTTTTTCTACCAGAGAGCACTGAAACATCTGTTTTAAACTGTAAAATGTTCTGTTTAGTATTTATGTAGTTTTTAGTATTTATTTAATCATGTCTCCAATCTGCTTATCTGGCAAAATTTCATCAATTAGCTGTCAAAGAAATACAATGTATCCTGAGAGGAAAACAGAGATTCACTGCTTCATGTAACTGTGGTCTGGATTGGACTGGTATGGACTGACATGCAACGGTAACATGCAGACTGACCTTGGTTTCAGCTTTGGAAAAAAAATATATGTGCAACAATATCATTTGAGTCAAGTTATATGCTGTAGGAATGTTTGCAGCACAACACCAAACACAGACAACACAATCTCAGCACTTCTTTTGATGTCACCTGTTTAGTCCAACACTACTGCTCAGGTCAAGAGTTGACATCAGAGGCACCTGGCTTCTTTCACCAATAAAGTTACTTGAACTGTGATTTTACTGTAACCTGCTACATCAGACTGGCTGTGAAGAAAAATGCACATCCCCAGTACCCAGCATTTTTGTGCAATTTCTGCATGTTACTGTTATGTTTAAGCAACCGTTTGCTAAAAAAATTTTAAAACTCATAATTTTGTATTGAATGTAAATGCTCTGTGTTATAAAAACTGTGTTTTTCTTGTGCCATTTCTTCTACCCTTACATCATTTTGATTAGCATGACACAAAATACTAAGAGGGGCAGAGTGGATATTTCAGGTAAATGTGTTATAATGTGTAAATGTGTTGTGCTGCCATACTTTTTTATGGTACTGTCCAAGGCACTTCAAACATGACCAGGACATTAAATAGAACTTACCCAGCCAGTTCTCTAGTAAAACATCAGTGTAATGTCAGATTGAGCCCACATGTGAGTAGAGCAAACACTGTCCTCAGAATTAAGAGCAGGGGAGTGGGTGTGTTAATGATATTAATGATGACTTACCAAAACAAAATAGAGTCTTTCTTTAAGGTGAAAATGTGTCTGATAGAGATAATCGGCTTTTGTGTGCTTCATATGTGAAAATGCAACTCCAGACAAACACTACACAGACCTGATTCTGATGACAACGTCCTAAATTAGTGTAAGAAAACTACCCACCCCTTTGAGTTCTCGCTCAGTGACCTGCCCAGATCTCACTGGTTATATGTTACAAGCCATAGCTTATATATACTGAAGGCTATTGCTACTCTGATAAGTGATAAGCTGATTGATTAGGAGGTGCTTGTCTGCTTTTCTAAGTTTTCTCCTCACCAAAGTAAATCCGCCTAATATCTGACCAATGAGAACTTGGTTGAACAAAAGCATATTGACTATCCTGCCAGGAGGGGTCAGCTCCAGTAATTTTACACACAGACACGTTTACAGTCTAATGCATAGGCTTTGAGTTACAGATTCATGTTTTTTAAGCAGTGAAGAGAACACAGACACCCTTTTATATATCTATCTAGAAAAATCTCAATGCTTGACAATCAAATAATTATTTATTTTACACAAATAACCCTTAAGTTTTCAGCAGTTACATGGGAGTGAAGACTCACCAGCTGAAGAGCAAAGAAGACAATGAGGAGAATTCCACAGAAGAGCATGGAGAGGCCCAGCAGGAGCACCAGCGGCTGATATTGGCTGATCCAAGAAAATTTGCGGTATAGGGCCTCATTTTTCAGCTCCTGGTCATTTAACAGGTACTTCCCCTTGGCTGGCATGGCTTACTCTTCTTACAGAGTCATATCAGGTGTTAAGAAGGAGCCCAAGAGAGGAGAGGTGAGTGTCTCCACAACTTGCGTGTGTGTATGTGTGTGTTAAAGAGAAGTCCACAGTTTTAGATCTGTTAGGATCCCCTTGCTAGCTCATGATGATCAAGTAAAACTTGTGTTTTTCCTTCGGCATGGCATCATGAATGCTGTTTCTTCTCTCAGAATTGCATTGTAACTCTCTCCAGTAGTCCTCCTCTGTGTGTCTCTCTATCTGACTGATTCTCTACCCTTCGCTAGTCCTTTTGTGTCTTCTATCCTCTGTCTGGTGTTGGCAGGCAGACCTGCTTCATCCTTTGCCAGCTACTGTGTTTCTCCCTCCAGTGGGTTTGAGTAATAAGCCCAGGGCTGGGAGACACAGAGGGGGAGGGGAGTTTAAGATAGGGGAGTAGAAGGGTAAGGAGGAAGAGCTGGAAGAAAACCGGAGCTAGTGAGGGCAGCAACAAAGGTCATCAGAGATCCCACCAGGTTTGAGGATGGAACAGAGCAGGGAAGTCCGATGTGCAACTCCTTGGAGGCAAAGGGAGAAAAAAGACAACATTTTACAAACATTTAGTGACATGCAAACACATAATAAACACTGCCCAAAACTTGCATGAAATAAATACTATACTTATTATAATATAGTATCTTTAACGTTATGCACATCAAAAAGTTGCTTAACTGTTCTGAAAAGGAACCTGACTATAACTTCTGAAAAAGGCAGAATATAATGAGGCACTTAATGTGACTCACTGGGAATACTGGGAGAGTGAGACATAAATATCCGGATCCCTTGATGACTTCACATGCTTATTCATACCTGAATTTTGCAATTTCCATTATCCAGAAAGCTCTGTCTCTGTTTACCCCAGGGTCCTGGATTAGTTTGGCCAGAACTTTCATAGAGAGCAGCTATAATAATTGGTTGCATTGCTAATGAAAGCAGTTGCTTTGGAGCCATTTAATAAACAAAACAATGCAGTGGTATGGACTTCTATGCTGACACATACCACTTTATTCTACCCTAGCTGAACTAACAAACTAGACAAGTCCACAGCCAAGAGAAAACAATCACACCAACCAAAAACATGTGGACTTGTGACTTGGTGTGTGCACATATACAGTCTATAACTGTATGCATCATTGCCTGTAAACTAGAAGATGATTGCCTGCTGGTCTCTGAGAGAGATTATCGATATCACAACAATCTGTGTTATTGCCCCTCTGATCAAAAAAGTCACTGTAAACATAAAACTCAATCTGCTTTGATTAGCCAATGATCCTCTATCTGTCTAGGAACAATGTGTCTGCTTGCTTAGTGAGTAACCATGTCTTATTTACGTTAGAGTCCAAGTCTGAGAGAAGATGTCAGGACGGCTCAGTCAAAACATACACAGCCAATATCTCTTCAAACAATCAGAAGCATTTTACGTGAACTGCAAGCAGAGCTGATAATTACACCAGCCAATAGAAACCACAGTCTGACAGAACAGCCAGGGGCAGTGGGCTGAGGTAAGGCCTACATTATGCTGATAAATAAATCCTACTACCATTCCTCTGCAAATGCTGATATTGTGAATTCTATTGCTTAAAAGTAGGGATAACTTGCATGTAACTGTGCGGCTCCAGCAGATAGTAGGAACTTAATTTATTCTCTTCGGGAGATAGAAAGACACACAGGCTTGAAGCTCAGTGGAAACAACGTGATCTTCACACTGCTGTCAATGGAAAGCTAATTTCCTCCAGTTCTTAATACTGCTGTGTGCAATGTGTGTAAGGCACTGGTTTATGTTTGTCCCTCACATGGCAACAGTGACAGATGCTCTGTGCCATAAAAAGAGAAAAAGGACAAGATACATGCACACACAAGAACACACTCACACACCTGTTGCACTGAGTGTAAGTGAAGAGTCAACCGCAATGTTTCCACCTAGTCGTGATAAAATGCAACGCCACAATATAGAGTGCCATGACTGACCTGCTAAAAGTTTACAACCACTTTTAACTTTGCCCTTTCACTGCTGCTGTTGGACAGAACAGCAGCCAGCCAGGTCTCTCCTGCTTTAGATAATGCACCACGAGCAGTCTGAGAGCAGTAAAACAAAGCATGTGGCACTGGTGGGGTATACTGTCCACCCCTTGTACCAATAAGAACGGGCCAACCCGTAAGAAAGAGATGTCAATTAAATGTTTACTGGCTGTTTACACAGGGAGATAATTTATTTCCAACAAAATATCACATCTGGAATAAGACCTGGAATTGACTGATATTGTTTTTTAGCATTTTTCTACAATGAAAAACATTGCAAATGGGAGACAAAGAAGGAAGAACTATGTCAGCTATATATATGTCCTTTTATACACGTCTGAGGAAATGTTCATTCCAAGTAAAAACACTCATTTGACAACAAAGGACATGAGTTAAGGCATTTGCAACTCTTACAAAATAAAGCACAGCGACTGTTGAGTTAGTACAAAAGTAGTAAGTAGAAAATAAATCAAATTTAGCACACTTAGGGGCAGTTATCTCATGCAAATTAAGATTATGATTTTCAGTTCCAGTTAACAACCAATACATGGTGGCAGCTGTCAAGGTGGATCACAAACCCGCTACTGTCAACGTTACATATATAAATGGGGGGCAAACGGGCTGCAATTTTATAGGGCTTTTGTAGTTTTTCAACAACTTAAAGCACTTTTACAACACACGTCAACATACATTTGTTCACACTCATATTCATTGCCAACCTGCCCATCAGGAATTCTTACATACACACTCAAACACCAGTGTAACAGTTACTGGGAGTTACCAGCAGTTTTTAACCCAAGGACACTTTCACATGCAGAATGGTGACAGGGATCAAACCTACTGATACTTAGACAACACCACCTCCCTCCTAAGCCACAGCCACCTCCATTTAAATACAAATCAGAAAAGATCAGAGTCTTTTGTATAAATTCACTCAAATGGTACCCAAAAACTTTGTATGACAATCTTTCTCTGTAATTTAAGAAAACTGTGATAAAATTTTAGTTAATATCGATAAATAGAGCTGTGAGACAAAGTACATAATGGCATTTATCTGTGTGACATTTCTGAGGACTGTTGTTTACTTTGTTTGCATAAAACCAAACACTACGAAGTAGTTATGAGGCACAGTCATGAAGCAATAATATGAAATCTTGGATCGGAAAAAATGTTGCTATGGACAAACGCTTTAAAACCCATTTTAAGACATTTCTGAAAGTGGCCTACCATTTTGTGTTGACCTATAGTAAGGAGAGTAGATGTGCTTTCTTGCAAAAAACAAATTTCACAGTGGATTATTAGAACAGCTGAGCAACACAGCAGTAACACAGGCAACAGCGGGAACCAATGGGGGTAGTGATCACGTCATTATTTTCATGTTATGGTTTGGGTTATTTTTTTCATCAGTGCAAACACAAAAATTAAACAGCCTCTAGAGTCCACTCTGCTCAATGCAGCTACCTACATGGCTAGTGAGTGACAAGTATCTCAGTAAAGGGTCTCAATAACAGGTCTAGACTCATGTATTAAAATATTATGCACTGTATATGTGAGGACACCTGCAATAACAATTTACACTATGGTGTACAGTAAAGGCAAATTTGCAGTGATTAAAAACTCTATGTAAGCTTTAAAAAGCCACATCACATAGAGATTATTTTCAATGCCACGTCTACTCCTTTCTTCCGAGAGATACATTTAGTCATTTGCCAATAAATCTGCCCTGCATTAACTACATATAAACTCTATGTGGTAGTTTAGTCAGTCAGACCTTGTCTAAACTTTTTTCTGCTTAGAATTACCAAACTTCCAACACTGGTACTTTTATTGCAAATCAATAACAATACCCTATAAAGTGGATTCACACAACACCTCACAACCACCCATGGCTCGATATAGAACAAACCCAATGCCAAGAGATAGCAATCACAGACCCACCCTTCCTTAGTGACACAATCAAACACCACAACTGTTTCATTAACAGTGTTACCACTCTGACAGCTCTGTGAAAAGTCAACAGAGCGAGAAACACTACAGTTTATATATATTTATATATTTTTATGTAAAAACACACCTGAAACAACCACTGCTAATTACAATTACACAAAACACTATTAAAACTGAATAAGGCCTCAAATATTTCGCTGATTCTACAAAAGCATGATGCTAAATTACAGTCCGAAAAAAAAACATCAAAAACACAACAATGACAAACACTTTTAGAACAAAATTTGTAAAATTGAACCTGAGCACAATCTACTGACCGAAACAGAGAGCATGAAACTGGGTAAAGGAAATGGGGTGGGGGGTTATCTAAGTGTATATGTTTAACTGCCTGCAAACTCACCCGTAAGGCATCCAAACCCAAACAGACAAGGCCAACCATTTTTTAAATGGCCATTTCTTTTGAACTGTTTTTTGCGTTTTCTTTCTTTTTTACACATATCATCCTGCTACCTATCTTTATCTTTTCATGCTTTTTTATTTTGCATTTGTCAGTCTGTCTATCTTGTCTATGATTATGTACTGATTTATAAATGATAAAAAAAAAATTCCTAGCTACCCTGCACCTTTTTTCTCCCCTCAATGACTAAGAACAATAAGGTAGAGAAAAGGTTAATAAAAATGTTACAAAATATTTAATGAAGGCCAGATGACTCAGAGATTTTTGCATTTAAACTGTTTTTCTAATCTTTATACATCCATTTCTGCAAGAACTCTCATTTAACAGATTTGAAAGCTCCTGGCCCTGATGGTGCTTTTTACATCTCAAGTTACAACAGCAGGGAAGCGGCACCATCAGACCTGTGATTGTAGCGCTGCTGTAGCACTGAGCTTGGTGAACAGGGAGACAGGGATGTATGCTTTAAAACAGTAAAGTCTCAGCAAAGTCAGCAAGAGAGGATGAATAGCTGAGACTGTGCTGCATTGACTGCCAGGTCTTTTACTATGAAAGCCTGGCAACTGAGGGAATCACATAGCAGCCTTGTAAACTGGCGTCATGGAACAGCAGCCGTACAAAACCAATTAACGTCACTGCACGTTTGCTGTTGAGATGCACGAACACAGACACTCATGGCAAAGAAAAGAGGAGTGTGTGTGTGTGGGGGGGGCTGTTTGTGTATTTTCTAGACAGCTTTAGAAAAATAACATTACTTTGATAAGCATGGGGGCTATGGCAGGTTACAATCAATTAATTTTAGCAAGTTACTTTTTTCAGCATCTTTACATCACCTCTGCCATCAAATGTGGCAATCTAAAAGTGTTCTTTTTTATTATTGATCATTTTGACTTTTAATATAGGGTTAGGGTTAGTGTATATATATATATATATATATATATATATATTTTCTAGGTGGTTTTGCAACCCATTCTGTACTAATCTGTGTAACATAAATGCTGATATTGCTACTAATTACCCAGGGCAATTAGTAGTAGGGGAGCTTCCAGGTCATCCTTTGCCGCCTTGTTCCAGGAGAAACAGAGGAATTGTGCTCTGCTCCGCCCAATGCGCCACTTGCACAGAGCGGGTAGTCCAATCAGCTGTGTGAAATTATCTCATCAAGCCCTGCAGCTTTGCATCTGTCCTTCATTACACTTAGCCAAACACGAGATACACACACTTCAAACTTCATGTTTTGTGCTCAAAAATATTTTCAAAGGACACTTTACTAACTTCATTAAATATTTCCAAAGCACACTTAAATATTTTACACTGCTGAAAGGCAAAAACAGAAAAAAAAGGTGTGTGCAATTGTGGAGAATTGTGTGAGCACGTTGGCCAACTGCGCCGCATTTTACTGTCCAGGCTGTTTTGCATCTGCGCCTCAGTTTAGACCAGGTTTTGGCTGGTCTAAACTCCTGGCACATTTGACCTCATTCCGCCCGGGTGTACAATAGCAAATGCGCCAGGACACGCCTCCATTCTGCCTTCATTCTCAGATCTCCCGCCCCTCAGCACACAGACCCGGCGCAAGTGGATTTGCTATCATACACATGTGGCAAAAATGCCATTTGCACCGGGTGTACAATAGCAATGACACCTGCGTCACTGGCACACCGTGTTTGTGCCAGGTGTATAATAGGGCCCAATATTTAAGCAACTGATCAACACAGGGCCTTTTGATTAAAGCTGTTCACTTTAGTAATCAATGGTAGCCTTAGTGTTCAGAAGCATGCATAAGCAGTCTGCTTAGCAGCAGGGTGACATGTTTAGCCTCCCATTAAACAAAGCAAAAGTATGTACCCACTGACAGCCTTAAAACACCAGGCCAAGTTGGATGCTAACAAGAAGCGAAGATCTGTCAAGCACGACAACACAAGGCAGTTCATAAGTGTCTGGATAGTGACACATTTTGTATTGTTTGGTTCTGTACTTCAGCATAATAGATTTGAGATGAAACATTGACTATGAGGTTTCAGTGCTGACTTTCAGCTTGAAGGGTCATTACTAACCATGAATTAATTTGAATTTTCCACCCAATTTAGCCAGATTGAAAGCTTCCATGAGATATTAATTTTCATGGAAGCATGGAAAGTCCCTCATTTGTGCCTCATGTTCTCTTTGAGTAAATGCTGCCTCAGAACGGTAAATCAGTTTCCTTTATGTCAAGTAATAACCTTATGGGTAATGAACCAATCTTATCTTAAACTCCTGTCAGATCTCTGCCAAACCTACACCGAATTCAAAGCCTGTAATGACAAGCATGTTTCTCTTCTGGGCAATCACTCTGCTTTTATGGTCGTCTTTGTGTTGGCATTCAATAAGGTTAGACAAAAAATGGGGACAAAGAGTGACCTCTGAAAGAGAAAACAGCAAGCCACATTTCTCAGCCCATGCTTGACAGATCCAGAGTTTAAGACAATGTGGTTAAAGGTCAGCCAGACTAAGGAACCAGATTCACGGACATCAGCTGGTAGCTGACTTGCTTTCATCAAACATTCAGACTACAAAACACTAAAGTGTGTTTTGGTCATTTAATAATCTTTTCAAATCGTTGACAGGCATTTACTAAAAGAACATTCAATCTACATTGAAACTCATTCAGTGGAGACAGGTTAATCTCCGGTTGTCACTTTTAGCAAAGACTCTATTCTGCAGTGTGCTTTGATAACTCCACTTTATATGCAACACCATAGAAATACACTAATTTGCATTTAGCACTTACTAAATATAGTCCATTTCACTTTCAATTCTCTATGTATACTGACTCCCTTTTCCTCGCCAACATGTGGGTTCGCTTGTTTTTTATGTTTGTCTGCTTTATTTGGTCAGTTAAATGTCATTATCAGTGAATGACATTTCTATCCATAATCAAGCCTCACAGCAAAAGCCAGCAGCTGTCCAACAAATTTATTTATTTAAGATTGTAATATGTGTTGTAATTCTTACTGTATACTGCATTGTTTTGTTGATTGTAACACTTGTGAATGTTAAAGATACTAAAGAGTCAACTGTGGTAAATGGCTAGATACATTAATACATTTAACACTGATGACTTGAATTATTTATACTCTCCATGACAAAATCAGCCACTTGACAGGAGGATATTACCCGGTGTTATTATAAGTATGTACATGAAACAAATTCTTGTCCTGTCAGAATTATGTTGGGGGTAGGGCTACCTGTGTGATCTAGCAGGAGGTTGCTCATTTACCGAGCCTTCCCATAAACAGATGACTGATGTATGTACAGCAATGTAAGAGGCAGATTAGATTAGGCTTTCTGTCCTTTCCCATCTCCCCTTCTCTTCTCCCAGTACTGTCTACTGTCTCTTATTAAATTAGCAGGACTCACCAGCAGGAGCTGCTGAAACCTGACAGTATTAACAGGATGCCATTTCCACACTGATTTTAGCTTCAAATGCCATTGCTTATAATAAATGCAGGAAGTGCAAGCAAGAGCACCACATGTTCGGAAGCTGGCCATTACTGCTCAAGTGTTTCACATTTACTTCCACAAACCAGAGCCAAGTTGCACCATCAGAAGTGGAACCATCAGTTTTGTTGCTTGACAAAAACAGCAGCTCCAAAGAGGGGTTTATTGATTTAAAGATACATAAAATATAAATCTAAACATATCAGCCATGGGACAAATCCAATATTGAAATAGCATTTACTGAATTAGTCTACTGCATTTCCTTCTCATAGGCAGTTTGAGTTTGAAAACACCTGCACACTCACAAAGGAAAAATGTTGTCCCTCAGTCACCCAAGCCATTCTTCCCCTACTGTCAGCACAGTCAAATAAAATGAGATGAGACTCAGAGGAGGTTTTTCTTTTTCAACAAGACCTGTTGATTAAAACAAAAAAAATATTTGGCAGCAAGAGGCAAAGTCATACAACCACAACTTATTCAGAGGAAATCCTCTTTTCTGTCAAAGATACAACTTGCTTTAAAATGTTTTTGGACTGCTGATTCAGTAGATGTCCTCCTTAAAAAGCAACTGACAGAGCCTATTGTTACTTAAAATTGTTACTTATGCTTAAAACTTCCTTTTCCGTAAAAAACTTTTTAAGAATGTGTGTGTTTGTTTTTTTTAATATTTCTCAGGTTTTTTTATGCAGCTCAGTACCACAATTTTATGCTGGTTCTAAAACCATAGTATTCATCAAACATTTGTAAAGTGCACTCATACACACTGAAAGATGAGCTGCATGGAATGTTTTGTTTTTTCTCTTTGTTTGATTTTTTCCCAAATGACACATAATTTGGAAAGAAACTTGAGAAGAAAAACAGGGTGGAAAGAATCCGGTACAGTGAGACCATTGTTTCCCGCTGGTGCAGCCAGCCACATCCCCATTTCAAGTTTCATTACTGGAATCGCTCCATTCTGTAACCGTGGAACAGCAGGGCCCCTCTGCACACCCAGCCCCTTCCACCACCAATATGAAAACCATAATTATCCCTGAGTACACCAGCCAGCTTACTACTGGCACTGCCATTCAGAGTAAAACCTCAACATCTGTAACCAGCACAGCAGAGAGCTGTTTACACAGCTAAACAAAACCTAACGTGGATATCATGCAGAGCTGCTGCAACAGAAACGGGTGGCAGCTTCAGATCAGCCTGATGATGGTAATTTTCCAGGCTACCATAAAGCCCTGGCTGCTGACAGGGCCATCTGTTGCATGTTTTCTGCAAACTAATGTCATAACTAGTGTTGTTTTAACAGTGTTCATGATTCATACTGTACATGCACCCATTTATGTGTAATGTTTGGCTCTACTGTCAACCAGCACTTTGATTAGGAGAATGAAATTCCATTAAACACCAGGAGCTGATATGTGCAGCATCAATAAGGCTCACACTGCAGCCACAGTGTACAAGTACATGGGTATACATGTCAGTCTACAGTGTTTATGAGAGTGGCCCTTTGATGCCACGGAGGCAAGGATTAAGTATTCCCCACACACACAATTGTCAGGCATAACACGGAAACACATTCTGTAATGTTGTCTTTATTAAACACATTCTCTGTTGTCTTTAGGAAATAACAACAATGGAAGCCACACCAGGAGCAGGCTACACAGCAAGTGCTTCAGCTATAGGAAAATCCCTGGTGTGCTGTGATAGGTTGACCTGTGGGCTAACTGTTCATTTGTGTGCGTGTGTGTGTGTGCGTGAGAGAGAGAGAGGGACGCTTCACCACCACACCCTCAACTCTCAGCCCTGATGTCTAACATGCTAAAAGATCTGAATTTTTCAATAAAAATACGTGTGAGAGATTTCTCTTTTTTGTGATTATTTTATTATGTGAAAAGGATGCCAAAACCGAAAATGTAATGCTTAATTACAAACACGTTTCTATATCACTAATGCTTATGGCACAATCTTTTACAGTTAAGGTGAACTCACTTATGTAGTTGATTTATTTATAGTAAACACATTGGAAAAGTTGACTTAGCATGTAGTCACATGCCTCAAGCAGTGTGCAAGTGTTTTCTGACATAAAATCTGTTTCAACCCCATTGTGTGTACATTCTTAATGTTAGCTCATGACTGTTTGTACAATAGGGTGAGGTCTTGTTCCACATCAAAAACAAATTAAGGTTAATGGGGCCTTGGCAACAGTGATTTACACATCACACTGACAATAGAATTACATAATATCCATTACATAATATCTCAAGAAAAATGGGAGGTTTCAAATCTGTTTCAGACATACTTTTTGTTATTCTGTGTATGTGTGCAAATCCTGCACACCTTCATTGTTTTTTTGGTTTTTTTTATTGGTAGTTTTTAATACTACAATGGCCATGTCAAATGTCTTAAATAAAATGAAAAACAACAAAATGTGGGAAGTAAGTCATCACCTCTTTGCTGTTTTTTTGATCACCATGTGTTTAAAAGGTTAATATAAGTTTCATATTAAAACATGTAAAAAAACATATTTATGCTAATGTTTATCACAATATACTATAGTTTGGCACCATTTATATAGAATCCATGAAGTTCATCAGTCATTTGGTCCTTGGTTCCAAGAAAATAAGCAGCTTTCAAGAGTTATGTGGTAGTTTATCATGGCAAAATAACATTCATGTTCCCACAGTATTCCAACATTTGAAAATACGGCAGGATCTTCATGGGCCACTCTTATAAAATATCAGAGTATCTTGATACTTCCACATACTCATTGCATCACAGGAATATTATTATGTGCAAATAAGTAAGAATGATGCGCAAACCAAGGATAGTACTACAATAATGATAACAATTAACTTGTAATTGGTGCAGTCACAGGTCATATATGTTCAAATTTACTAAAGCTACACCACAATATGTTCATGTGGACATCAAAGCATAGGTTATTTAAAATAATGCCATATAAGCCCTTTACTTGATGCCTTGCAGTATTCTTTTTGCTATAGACAAGGTCCTATTGTCCTCACATGTCAGCGAGTGCTATGCTTTAGAAATTCTCTGCATTGTTGATCTGAAGGGGAAAAAAATCCTTCATATTTGCTGACAGTAAGAGATTCAAACTCAAGTACAAATAAGATAGTTCAATAAGGATCTGACAAAGAAATATAGCAGTACCTACTAAAGATTTAGTCTATATACTTCTGGTCTATAGCCTGAAACAGATAAGACTGTCCATTTTATTGCGACACAAAACAACAAGGCCTACCTCAAAGTGCTCTGCAACGATGAGTGTAAAAAAAATACCTCTGATTTAAAAATACAGGCTCATTGGTGACAAGATACATTTGGAAACTATGATTTTTGCCGAAGAGAGTTTAAATATACTAAATAACAGGCCACAAAAGCCCTTGCAAATGCATCTTTAATGTTTATTTTTTCAATCATTGACGGATTTAAATAAGTAATTGTGCATAACATGTGCAGATATATGTCAAAAATGTGTTTTTTGGTGGAATTAACTTCATTTCAAACAAACTAACCTATCAATAAATCTGAATTTTTATTTTAAAATGTGATGCATTAGTAAGTGTTACTTTGGCTTATACTCAGTGTCATTTTATCAACCGTTTTATAGACTTGTGACCCAAATAAACTTGTTCTCGGATTTGATGGTAACCATCTGCCTGCCTAGACTTGCTCCTTGTTCATGTGAGTCAGTTTTTCTCAAGTCATCTTACTTTGTTTGCAACAGCTGTAGCAGACACTTGTGGGTGGAAAGCCAGCAAGTAGGTGATTTTATGGATCCCACTGCTATTCTTTGCAAGCTCCACCCTACTCCACCATTGATATACCACACTCTGTCTCTGATAGTTTTAGCACTGTAATCTTTCCCTGACCAATCCTACTACTCGTGATTAAATTTAATTAAAGAATACAACAAAGACAAACAATAAGAGTAAGGAAGGATGAGCAAATAATGTGCACAAATGTGCACGTAGTGAATTATAATGGCTTCAAGTATCTACCTCTTCAGTGTGAACTCTACATGACACTGTGTGAATGTAGGGAGGAGTCAGATTGTCTGCATAGCTAGGCTAAAAGCTGCCTGCCCTGGAAAAAACATAGAGGACCCATAAGTGTTGTCAAACACACCCTGTCCCCACATCCTTGCCCACACTAACATATGCTACACTATGCAGCCAGAGCCAAAAAACACGGTTCAGGCACAGGTCTTGATGACGGCCAACAGTGCTGGTACAAGAGGGGTGAGCTGGGGTGAGATGGCAGAGTATTAAGCGACACTCAAAAACCTACTCTTGAGTTGTCCTTTAGCAAGGCTCTTGAACCCAAAGTGCCCCACAGAGCTGCTCGAGGGCCATTAGAATTTAACTTCAATTTGTTGTAAAATGTCTCAAATATTAGCATTGTCACATCACATTTTTGTGTGGGCCTTTTAGGTCAAAAGACACATGAGACATTAGGTATCATACTCACTGTTTTAATCAAGACTTCAGAACTCAAGTTGGTTCAGGGGCACGAATCAATGGCAGCTACATTATACAAGAGTGGTCAAATGGTAGGATAAATTTATTGAAAGGGGTAAGTACAATCGTTCGAAACCACTTGAGGTTCACTTAAGTCAATCATCCGAAAGTTTCATAACCATCTGCCTCAGTACAAGGTTGACCAAGTACCTTGTTAGGTAAGATGCAGAAAAACAATACATTTGTAACAGAGAAAAGATATGCTGACTGTACTTTAAGTCCTGTGTGGCATGGCACATTCTGTTAAGCCTTCAATTACAGCTGTGCAGCAACAGAGAGGTCAGACGGTGGGAGTGACGCAGAAGGAGCACAGAGGGATCTCATTACCTTAAAAAGCCTCTGGGGAGCTCTGCATGACTGAAGTGAATGGAGCCTGAGGATTTGACTAATAGCATCCTTGTCTCCTCACTAGATGTCTTCATTAGCACTCTTACAATTTGTGCTACCACCATTTGTCTTTTCACACACACTTGTGTTGAACAGCTCTGGTTGTGACTTTTTACTCCATCTCATGGGGTTCTTACATTGGCTCTGCCTTCTCCAATGGCACACTGCTGTTACACTGTTCTCAATGGAAGCCTTGTCCGTGGCAGTCTCACTGTATGGGGCACGGCTAGAGTTACAAGTTTCGTAAAAGCCTACCACTATGTTATGCCACTGCGAGCCAAGGAATGTGCAGGAAAGTGTCGCCATTGAACAGTGCAGTTAGGAATGTCTACATGCAGCAGCACCCTTTCTTGGATTTATGTTGCTAAGTGGGAAGAAGAAGTTTTTGGCTACCATTTGATTTCTCAAATAAATTGGCTTGAGATGACTAGAGTTCCACCACTGCCCCTCCCAAATGTGAGTCACAGTCTCACTCTGTTGCAGCATATAAACTCGTCCAGGTATGAAGAGCTTATCCTATGTGTTGAGAATATGAAACCAGCCTGAATTAAAAAGGAAAATTCTGTCTGTAAATTTAACAAGGGCACCTGACTGATTCTAACTCTCATGGACTGGGCATCTAATTCCAGTCAATTTTAGGTACTTAGATGCACTGAGTAAGCACTGGATGCTTAGTTGTCCCTTAGTGCTGCATACTTAAGTGTTCATCAGACAAAAAGGATGAGTGTGGTGACATTCAAAATATTTTTCTCTGTGTCAAAACATCCTAATGAAATATGGAAATCAACATTACGTTAGTCAGTCTCTCAGTCAGATTTTTTTCTCCTCAGTATTTCTGACTTCCCCTCTGCCAGTGGCTTTCAGCCTGTGACCAATGTTCCGAAACAGGTCACAAACAGTATTTTCTATTTCAAAAAGGCCTAGATAATTTCCCAATATAGCTGAGTATAGTAGTTTTCAGGCCAATGTTACTCAAAAAGCAGAAGAAACCACTACTGAGAGCTAATAAGCCTTTGGGTACAGACAATACTAGTTTGTAGGATAATTTCATTATTTGTTTAGGTCTTTTTCATGGAATTTATTGATAAAAATGTCCCCAATCATGCCCTTAAATACATATAAAATTCCCTTTTTACTATAGTAGATTTTATAAAAGATCCCATGTACCTCCTTATGAGTAGACATCTTTACACAGCTGTGGCTACCGCTAAACCAAGTGCAACCTACCAATAGTAACAACACTAGCGACAGACAATCCAAAGAGGAGGCACATCTGCAAGCTTTTCAACAGTGATCGTTGTGCACCTGCTTTTTACCTTAAGATTCCCTTCACAGTTTACTTAAACATCATTTCAGGAGAAATCAGAGTGCATTTCTACAGAGCTCTAGCGTCAAAGAAGCACGTAGGTTTTCAAAGCTCTGAGAGCTCTTTTGAGTGGAGGCCAATCGTACCCTGTGACATACAGTCGACCGCACACCATTTCACTTCCTTGGTAACCGTGACTCATTTCCCTAACAACACTGCAAGGACAGCTTTATAAAAAGGGAACCTGCAGCCACTGCACAATTAGTCACAGATGGATGCGGTTATGAAAGCAACTACAGATTTTAAGTTATGTCAGGACAAACATGTTATCTTGTTAGGATAGATAAGCACAGATGCAGATAAGAAGCAACATTTATTGCTGAGTTATGGACACATTGTTTCTGTCCTTGTAATAAGCAGTAAGCGTCCTTTAAAGGTTGTAAAAGTGCAATCCTTTTCTCATAAACTGATAAAGGAAAGGGATGTAGCCCCAATACATAACAAATCATATTTGCTCAGCAAAAATGCATTTTACAATTGTTTTTATTCCTGTATCTATCTGAAAGATTGGATAATATTACAGGACAGGCTGACTAACCATGGGGCATTAATGGAAAAACATCCTTTTGGCTTAATGCGACATCTGAGCCAAAGCTTTGGTCACAGCACTGGATAACTTCAACCCAAATGGTGATAGCAGTGCAGTGGCCTGTGTGAACAGCCTAACGAAAAAGGTATGATTGTGTGTGTTTTTGTGTTTGCGTGTATGTGCGCGCGTGTGTGTGTGTGTGTTTACTTGTATTGCTTTCTCTTTGGACACCAGTTTTCATTTTAGATCAGCCTATCCAGATTATTTCTGTACTAGGCTGCTCCTCACAACTCTAAAGAACTTCTTGAGACTCAGTATATGGTTAGGGTTAAATTAGGTTAAGGTTAGGTCCGTGTAAAACCGTAGCACTCCAAAGTAGAAATACAAGGTTTACAGTTGCATTGGGACCAGATAAGTAAAAGTACTTAAAATATTTTATAAAAAAGGACCATATTGGGTTTTCTAAAATCTATTTAATCAATTTGGTCCATTTGGTAAGGGTTAGGGCCAGGCATTCAGGTGTAATGGTTAAGGTTATGATAAAGGGCTAAAGAACACATTACATCTATGTCCCTCCATCCAAGAAGTGTGTCTGTGTGTGTTTGTGTGTGGGTGTTTTATGTTATAAAGCAACAAAAAGCAACAGAAAGCAATTTTTTTAGTAGTTGCTATAGTGAGGTCAAAGGGGTGCATCAGCAAAATGAGGAAGTGATTCATATTGCAACAATTTTATTTATAATGTGAGAGATTTCAAGTAATCATATAATACTAAAATACAAAATGTGGCCACTATCACAGTGCAAAATTCTTATCAACCAGGGCTCTAATCAGACTCTCTGAATTGTGGTTCCTTTACAAAGTGTACTACACATGAACCAGTGATTCTTCCATAAATCATTTAAAGTGATGCCAGTAAAACACCCATATGCTCTTGTTTAAAATTTTTAGTAGGTGTTGCTTACAGCAAACTAACAAAGGAGACAAGATATCAACCATTAACTTTAGTAAATACAGAAACTCACGGACAAAAGTCTCACTTGGGCCTGTTGAGGAAACTACGTTTGCTGTGTTCTTTAATGTTCAACGTGTTAGAAAGTGAGAAAAGACAAGTTTGCAAACCTTGCAGTCACAGTTCAGCATTCCCCACTCTAACCTTTCCTGATTCATGTAAGTCAGTTTTTTTAGATATTTCATGCAATCTCTTAAGACCCAACAATGTGTTGCATCTATTCTTTGTGAGGAATTGCGTGCAGACACAGCTCTTCCCACAAGAAGGTTTAATAGAGAGATAAACTTGACTCAAAAGTTTTTTTTTCAGCAGTTAGATCTTGTTCATTCCTCATACTAAATTAAAAAAGACTTTTTCAGTTCCCTTGTTTTTCAAAAAAAAATTTAGTGTAACTGGTGTCATGTTATATATAATTCTCTTTGATGAGTTGTCTGTCTCCTCCAAATCACGTTTTTTTTCCCCGCTACCTTGAGTTTTATCTGTATAATTTATTCACCATTTTTTCAAAATATAATCATCAGTAGCCTATTAGATCTCTCCAGATGTTTCAGCCAATTTCATTAGCAAAGACTCAAGGTTGAGTAATGATCATTATATTTGAGTGGTCTGATATGTTAACCTATATAACTTAGCAGACAAGTCGCTGACTAATGTTAACAGGAAGTCTCGATCCAACCCCCCCTTTATCTCTGTTTTTACAGTACTCATTGGATGGGTTGACTATATGAGTCTGTCCTGGCTAATCACCTACTAACCAGTTGAGCCTGAAGAGGGGCTTGGCGAAACAGCAAAGTGCAGCAAGTCACCAGCGCAAACACTACACAGTTCTCAAAGAAAAAATGCAGAAACTCGTAAAATTGACACCAAACAACAACAAAGCATCCGTCAAGTTAAGGCCTTTGTGTACCCAATGTAAAGTATAATTACACACATCAACTTTATTCAGATCTAAGCAAGAAGCTGTTGTTTTTTGGACAAAATTTCGATCCATCAAAAATCTTCAAAATAGGTAATCACAGTATAAGAGAGATTCTTAATGCCTGAGAGCTGTTTATCTGCTGCTTTTGAAATTCCTCTCCTCATTTAGTGTCCCTAGTTGTACTAATGTCTTTCACAGGTAAGCTGTTTTTTCTATTCCAAAGTGAGTTCTGCAAACTCTGCGTCTCAATGGCACTTCTCCAGATGGGGTGCTCTCATAAGCATTACATAATGTCCTTGAACCACAGCAAGTACAAAAAACATTGAAATTGAAATTGGGAAAAAAGGAAGAGAGCAAGACACCCACACATCTGCACCATCTACACTCAAACAAGCTTTCACACGAGGCATGCATTGGCTCATACTGCCTGCAGGGTATTTCAACATTCAACACAGCATTTAATCAGAAAGTAAGTCTCAAAAGATTATTTCATATGAATCCATGTATCTCAAAGCATTTTAAAGCCAACTTATGATCTCATTCCAGTGCATTATAGGCACGTTGTGCAAGATTTAGGAGTCTGAGTGTATGATTGATTGCACCTTTTTGCTTATAAATAAATGATTCACTTTAAGTGTGCTCATGTTGAAAACCATTTTATCACCAAACTGCTGTAGGAAGATTGTAATTAGTGTTTTCACAAAGAGGTTGGGGGTGGGGAAGGAGCCCAGGAAATTGAACATTTAACAGACAACAAGGTGAAGAGGCATTTCTCTAATGGTACTCCAAAGCATCCCATCTCAGGGGCGCTGATCCTCTCTACACAGCAGAGGTAATAGAGAGCACAGCCTTTTCTGGCCCCTCAAGAGCTTTCCTTTGCAATATATACAAGTGGTAATGAGCAAGCCGGAATTAAAATAAGAGGTCAATAGACAAGATATAGGATTAATTTATTATCAATTTGTGGTCCCATTATAATACAACTAAAAATAGAAAATTGTAGATATAACTAAATTAAAGAGTTAATAAAATTAGGTTTAATTAATGAGTGTGCAAGGTTGAGGTTAATCTCAGCCTGAAGCTGTTTTCAGTCTGGTGGTATGGCAGTGAATATTTCTGTATATGCCTGTATTTTTAATCATTCATTGGATTTATAATCAAAAACTGAATGGGAGAAGTGTGTATGTTTACTGAAATGGCTAACTTCACCAAAAGCATACAGAGTCTGCAGAGTTTATAAATGAAGCCCATGATGTTTTTCGGACCCAAAAGAATATTTACAGAACTACTGCCCAGGTACCTTAGTGATGGAGAATCAGTTCTAACAGAGACACCTATGAGATTTTAGTTATTTGAGGAAAGAGAAGATTTAACTTGTTATTTTGTCTCTTTAGCCTGTTCAAGTGCTGTGTCTCAGTTTTTATAATTAACCAACCATCCACCATGCCATCATGCCTACTTATCCTGATCACAGTTTTAGGCTTCTCCAAAATACAACAGACAAGGCAAGAGTCACTCTGGGGAAGTATCACAGGACTAACACTGAACATAGACTTTCACACCTCTATGGTCTATGCAGAGTTTCCAGTTGACCCAGCCAGCATGTCAGCACTCAAAGAAATCCTAAAGGTTTGGGAGGGGGGCGCTGAGTGCCCAATCCCTGAGTCACTGTACACCCCCAAGAGATTCAGTGGCTTGGAAATTTCACGTATGGGTTACTAGTTAGTTCCTTCAATAATATTATCAATCAACAGATTTTAAAAAATCTGCCTTTGTGATGTAGTTTACCAGGATAATAACTAACCAGATGTTGGATCCTTTAGATAAATTTGTATTTACCAAATAAAATCACTTGATTTCAGACATCTCGTTGCTTTTGACCTCCTTTCATTATGTCGCTCTGAAAAACAATAAGCTGCACCCATGACTATTTGTGTGTTATATGGAATGGTTAGAATTAGGTGAAAGGCTTCTGCTATAATTGTTTTGTCTCTTTGTGCATGTTTTAATTTAAATTAAGAGATTCAGATTAAGAGATTTGGTGTTATTGAGACATAGCTTGTCAAAAAAGGGCAGACTATCAAACTGTCAGCAAGTGTTATTAGGTTCAAGCTGGGACTGATATATGGGAAATCTTTTGCTCAATTAGCAATAATTTTAATTAAGTTTAAGTTACTGATTTTAGCAGCAATGACTTGCACAATTACAAAACTTTAATAGGGTACTGTCTGTCAAACCGTCAAGAGGCTAAAAAAAACTCTCAGCATTAAGAAAAATAAAAATGTCTACTCAGATTCCTTCGGGCAGTTAAAACTGAAAGATTGAGTGTCCTGCAGATTGATGACGTCAATGACAAAAACCTTTGAACCTTGTGTGACTTTAGAGAACCCAGTTCCTGTGACATCCTGCATAGTCGTTATTATTCGACATGGAGAAGCTTCCTTCTATTTCATAGCACAATATGGGGGAAATCCTGGGACTGAGAGATGGAGAGAGGCATCAACCAAGTAAAGGTCATCTCCACCCTTCACTTCAGTCTAACACGCTTAGATCAGTGAGTACCGAGATGAGGTTAGGTTCACTTTAAATAGATCAAACAAGCTTAAGCTGTGTAAAAACAATCCAAACATTTTGGTGGAAATGAATCACTGACCAATGATCTAGTGACCAATGTTTTTCTTTCCTTTTATACCTGTATTTACATCCTTGCCATGTTAAACACCCTGACGTACATGTGTTGTCAAAAGAGCATTATAAATACATTGTGTCAGAAACAATTTTGAGGTGAGGTTTAACGCTAAAAGTGGACCACTGTGTCTTCTTAAATAACTTAGTTAAGCTGGTTCAAATTAATTTGTGCAGGTAACATCATATTTTTTCTTTATTTTGATTTAAATTGAGTTTAAAAAAGCCCACAGGACAGGCGAAAGAGAAATGCATTTGTAATATGTATTGGCAAAGGCTGTGCTGAAGAAGGATTAGTGCTGATCTCTGGCTGGAAGCACCATAGTCAGAGTTAATGAGTCCGATTAGTCCCCAGTGTGTGTTCAGGGATTAGCACACTGTCCACCAAGAAGAGGAACCCCTCTCATTTCAATATCGAGGAATAGAAAAAAAAGAGAGCCTGTCTGAAAGTGGATTAGAGGAAATGAAGATGAAAGATGACAGACAAAAAGAGAGAGTATGGGTGAGACAGAAGATGGTGTAAAAAGGTGAAATCACCAGCTTGAGGAGTGGCCAAAAGAATTTGGAAAACAACATGAGGTCTAATGACAACAGAAAATGCCTATTATCAGATACCCTGCTGGATCTGCGTGTGTGTGTATGTGAGAGAGAGACCGAGCTGAATGACGTTTTTCAAGCATTAAAAACCAAGGAGAAGGAAGTCTATATTTGTAGAAAATGGTACAGTGAATTTGATCGATGGCACATTTGTTTTAAAAATATTCTAATAAATAAGATGAATACAAATATTCAATTTAGGAGCCGATTGGGGTTTACTACACAAATCAGATACTGTCTTGTGCTTTTTAATCATGTTAAGGTTCTTTCTAACATTTATAGGAGAAAAAGAAGCTGGGTGCAGAATAGAACAGATAACTGAGGCATTACAAGAAGAGAGCATGTGTATCTGTCTGCTTGATAGATGGTGTCAACCTTAGTTCTGAAGAAAACCCACAGCAAGTCACATTTACATTTCCTGTGGAGGTTCCTCATATTTCCTGTCAAGGTTTCTGTCATTGTTCAGCACACGCTGAGACTATGCATATGCTAAATATGTTGCAGTATATATATATATATGTATATATATGCAGTATTGTGTGTGTTTGTCTGTTCAGGTAGCCCGCACAGCTCATCAGCATTCTCAAAAGTATCTGTAATTATGTTTAAAAACAACAACTTGGACTGTGAATTGGTTCGTTTTGTGTAATTGTAACAAAACTAAGGCAGAGTCAAAGTAAACAGGGCAAACACCTCTTCTGTATTGGTACAGAAGAGAAAAGCCCCTGTATGTCAGCAACCATGAAAAAAGCCTGTCAGATAAACACTGCGCCAAGATACGGATACATAGATACATAGATACATAGATACATAGTTGCCTAAATGGGTTCCCATTAGTTCATAAAAACCTAAATGATTCAGTTCACTTTGTCTCAGTGACTCAAAAAGGGATAACTTGGTATGTGTTTAACTCTGGATGGTTTTTAACAGTACAAGTAATTAACACGTAAACTGAAAACTAAAGATTCTCTAAAATAAATGCAGAATTTTTTAACTTTTAGTGGCAGACCCCTGAGAGTATTTCAACCTCAGTTTGGGAACCACTGCATTATGCTGCTAACATGGTCAGCTGAGGCTGCATGACAGAGGGAAAAGACACACAAAACAACTCTACCACTGGTTATTAAGAGACTCGTCACAAAACGGCAATGAGGATGGTTTTTGTTTGTGTGTTCAAGTGTGTGTCTCTGCTGTGCAACTCTCAACAGACAGTCCCTGTCCAGATTCATCAAACCATAAAATTATTCTCATAACATGCACAATCACAACAAGCTTCCCATCATGTCATAATGAGATACATCACAGCGTCAAAATGGGTAATTGTACACCAATGGCAAATGCCAATGTACGTGTCACAATTCAGATTACAGCTTTTCTATGAAAGGGCCTTGGCATCGCAACAGTGCATTGATCTTCTAATTCATGTCCAAGAATTTTTACCCCAGCCTATTGTGGTGCTGCTCTGCAGTCCTGTATACGTATTATATTCAAACATAAGGGCACCTTTACTCAACATAAATGTCCATTTTCCTCTCTCATCTGATTTTTAACCCTAAGCAATTTCTGCACAAACACATTCGTGACAAACCATTTCATTTAACTTACAATTGAGGTGCATTTGTTTTGAATAACCATCATGAATGGCTAGAAGATATAAGTGATTTAGCCCTGTCCTCATCACAGAAAACTAGCTACTGGTAACTCCACAGAATATCCTTGGTTTACTAGGGTAGAATCGACAAGTGGTGTAGTCTTTAAAATTTTACACCCCTAAGACACACAATGGCTGTCATCACTGTGCAGATGATGAGGCCTAATGCATTAATGTGCACTGCATTATGGGGACGTGAATGCTTTTATTATTTAATCTCAGGATTTTCCCATTTTTCCATTCTGCTTTCTCTATAAAAAAAAAGAGTGTACAGTGCAAACAATGATAGCTATTAAACCTGAGCACAAAGCCTCAGTCAGAACTAATTTTCCCAGTGAAAGAAAAATTACACACTATACAATGTTTTAACAGCACATCTGTGCAGCTACACAATCTCATATTGCCAATTAGAGTAACTCTCAAGACTTCCTTTCTTCCAGAGTGTAAACTACATGACGAAGTCAACTCTAGAATTTATGTCTAGGAATATCTTTTTTGAGAAAGAAATGCAGAAAGAATCATCTCTAGTGTTAAATTAAGGAGTAGAACATCCATGTTGACATGCAACATTTACATATAACTACCTAGAATACAAGTAATATACTAGAGCTGCAACAATAAGTTAATTATAGGGATATTGATGATAACCTTATGTTGATAATCATGCTATTTAAACATAAATATTGATATTGTGTTAAAAAAATGTTCATGATAATATCTGGAAAATAATTCAGCCTCTCTTGGATCTTTTTTTCCATTTTCACTTTATCATAGTAGGAAGCAGTAATGCACCTTGTTGCTGGTTGCCATCTGCCATAAGACATTAACATTCATGGTGGGTAACTGTTTATTTTGGTATTCTTTTGTCAAATCATGGTTACAGACTCAGTCTTA
>JAQNCA010000001.1:18624512-18637626 GCA_029783725.1 Acanthurus tractus | reverse complement strand
CCTTATGTTGATAATCATGCTATTTAAACATAAATATTGATATTGTGTTAAAAAAATGTTCATGATAATATCTGGTAAATAATTCAGCCTCTCTTGGATCTTTTTTTCCATTTTCACTTTATCATAGTAGGAAGCAGTAATGCACCTTGATGCTGGTTGCCATCTGCCATAAGACATTAACATTAATGGTGTGTAACTGTTTATTTTGGTATTCTTTTGTCAAATCATGGTTACAGACTCAGTCTTAACCTCCATACACTGATATTTTGACTGTAATTAAATCAGCAAAAGAGAGACAAACATTCAACAGGTGGATTACTTGTTTGCATAGTCAACATATGGTTTCTCAGCAATATCCAGCCATTTAATACTCCTAAAAAAATATCTGGTGGTTCAGTTACTGCATGTCTATTAGTAATATTAATTGATCTACAAAAATTCAAGTTCATTCAAAGAGTGAAACCAGCTGGGTTAATAAAACAATAACCCATTTGAGGTTGACACTACCCTCAAGTGCCAGAGTTGCATTTTGCATTTGTATTCAGAAAAGTGTTCTGGCTCCCATGCCTCTCAACAGCCATAGTACAGCCATAAATGATAAACAGTAAAAAAGAAAATACCATTTCAGGACTGCTTCTTCAAAAGAGGGTATAATCAATGAAAACTGTTGACAGCAAGGTCTGTGGATTATCAAGAGTAATTTTTCACTGCTTTGAACACCATTTACAAAATTTGATTCAAACCTTTCTTCTTTGGTTTGAGGCAGAAATCAGAGAGCTGAACAATGCATAACCCTGGGGAAACAAAACCCAAACATCCACGAGGAACAAGTGAGATTTTTTCTTTTTACCTTAGGACAACTGACCGTTTAAATTTCAAGACAGACAGAAATATTCCCTTTCTATTTGCACAAAAAACACTCAAACTTGACCCATTCTCCCTGAAAAAGCTAGACTGATAGGGCAGCAGTGGTAAAGAGAGCAAGACTAATGACTAGCGACAGTTACTGAGAACAAAGCAATGAATCAGAGAATAAATACCTTGTTTTGTTAATTGTTTGACAGTGGTTACTCTCTAAGGCATAAATAAAGACGCCTACGCCTCAACACAACCCTGCAGGAAAATGCTGTAATGCTAGATTTGCTGTGAATTCAGCCAAATTGCTCCTTTCTTTCTCTCCACTTTTTCCCTCTCTGCTGTGTGTGCGTTTGACACAGAGATCTGCAGCTGGTTCTTAACAGAAAGCAGCGATGTAACCTGGTCACTACCTTTTACTTGGACCCCAACTCCCCCCCGTTATTGGCCGGGGGCTACACACCACTTTGAACACCAGAGACGCACAGAAACTTCCCAAACACAGCAAAATAAGAAGCAATAAAATGCAAGGCATGCTCTCTGCCACACACACTCAGTGATGACTAAGAGGGCATATTTATGTCTATCATGCCTTTATCAGGGAATTACCGCATACAACACCTTTATTGGTAGCTGTTTTATTTAACATTTGTCATGACTGACTTTGCATTTCAATAGCAATTTTCGTAGCAGCTGCACGGTGCAAGCTGCAGCTCTGTGGTTATTAATCGCCAAATAAAGTCAAACAATGGCGGCCTGAACTCCACTTTCATAACATTAAAGCCATTTGTGGCGCAAAGACTTAAAAAAAGAAGAGTACCGGCGGTTTAATGGTAGCGTATGACACGGTGTTAAAAATCTACTGCTTTATGTGGCTTTTTTAAACAGACACTAAAATCACAAGTAACCCTGAAATGAAACGGTACAGGCACTCGGGCAGAGGAGATGGTCCCGCCAAGCTCGACGAGCTTGATGTTCAAGGAAGAGATATGAGGAGAGGAGAGATAAGCCATTCAGGTCAGCATCTCAGCAGCAGCATTTTGCTTACAAAAACAATCATTTCCTGTCCTAAAAATATTTTGAGGTCCAGCCTAGCTGAAGGAACACTAAGTCGCCGACAACAGATAACGCAAGATAACTAGCTGAACTGAAAAGATGTCACTACAAAAAAAAAAATTAGCATGTCCATTTGATCAGATATACAAAATGACTGTGTACGAGAGTCATCATGACCGGAGAGGAAATATCAGCATAGTTCCACATATGTTCTGCTGAATCAGGGATAATCTGACTTTCCAGAAGAAGACATGCATGTAATGAACTCCAAAAAGGCATACAGTTCCAACAACCTGGTCAATTTTGACAGGGCTGTAAGGAGGCTTGAAATAATAATAATTAAAAAAAACGATTTAAGACTGCTGTATTTGGCTCAGCGCTCGACTTAAGTCATTTAAGGTACAACATTAAACAAATATACATCAAACTTTTGGTGAGTTTAAAAGCCTACCACATCAGTATATGTGAGCCGGAGTCAGCCTTCGCTGGCCGGCTGTTTGACGACAGCTGGAGTAACCCGAAATGCGGCAAACTCACCATCGACTGTAGGTGTCATGACCAGCCAGGTAAAACACGCCATTACAATACAAAGCAGGACAATTTAAACCTCCAAATTATAAGAAAATGTATCCCTTTGACCAAATCTTCGACTCGCGTTAAGAGCTTTTCAAAGAGGCGAGCGCTCCTGGGCTAGGAAATCCTTTTTTTTCCAAGTGTCTTTGTTGTAACGAAGCACCAATTAACGCGTTAACCTTTGTTTGAGCGATGTGGTAAAGTCAACTGCCTCGAGGTATTCGGGTTAGAAAGTTTTACCAGGAGCCCTTTAAAGTGTAGTAAACTCATTTTGCACGTCTTACCTGGAAGATTTCGTTAACGCAGCGCGCAGGCGGACCTGAAGAGATGACCTGTGGGTGCAGGCTGGGAGCGCGTGTTGTGGTCCCCGTGCTCCTCTTCCACTCAGAGACCGCGCGCTGCTCCACGCGAAGACGCCCCTCCTCCATCTCTGTCAAACACACGCGCGCGGGCGCGCCTCACCTACACTTCCACACACATTTCATCTTCTTACACGTTAAGCACAAGCACCACCGCGGTATGCGAACACTACAGTCAACCATTAAGGCTCAGGGAGAATAAAAAAAAAAAAAAAAAGTCAGAGTTGAACTCAAAGGCAAAGCAATAACATGTCTCGACACGCTTTTTGAATTGTACTGTTTTTATTGCATGAATTGTAATAGCTGCAGAGAAACAACGTTTCAGATGAGTACAATTGGGTTTAAAGCCTTCCTACAGTGAGGAGAGATGGTCAGTGGACATTCAGCATTCGGATGGCACGGCTAACTTTATTCATCTTTCTCCCCGTCAGTCTGCCACAAGACCAGCGCTTATATACTGCATTTAAACCGCAACTGTAGCAGTAAGGAATGAGGGGGACAAGCAAACCGTACTTCCAAGTTCTGAACGACAAATACTAATAGGCTGCAAGTCATAGCATGGACTTAGCAAATGTGCTTCACTGTCTTAACCGAAAGACTGATCTTGCTCAGCGGTGAGTGTGGCATCCTGCAGCAGCAGTCGTTTGTTATTGCTGGCTCCTTGTTTGTTTTAGTGGGGGTGACTGTTGTCACATTTAGGAGAGAGACAGTAATGGGCTTGTAGTGTGCTTTGATGTGTTACTTTCTCCAACAAGCACTTAGCTTACAGGTTTTCGACGTGAAGCTGCTCATTTAGTGGAAATATCGGGATATTATCGATCAATCACAACAAAAAAAAACTTACAATCCAAATGCAGTATACAAATGCAGTATACAAGACCAAATTCCGTGGCTTCAGACTTGGAGCAACGGCTCCACCTACAGATAAGTTTCCGTACTGCAATGATAATGGAGGGTTGACATTGAAGGGTGTGTTGCTATGATGGTTTATAATATAAAATAAAAAATAAGCTCCCTTTTACCAGCCACATATTAAAACAAAATTCTCACCGAGAACTTGTAAAACGGTCTCCCAAACTTTTCAAAGTAACTTGGTCATCCAGCTGTCACTGACAAAAAAAGGGAAAAAAAACCACTAAGAAATAATAATGGTGGTATTTTACTGTACCTTTATACCTCTGTTTCCACCCCACTTCCCCACAACTGATCCTATTTCAAATATAGGACTGAAAGATATGGGCTCTAATGTTAATAATACATATTTATCCATACTATGTTCATATAATTAATAAAAAAATAAATACATTTAACAAATACAAATTATTTTGCAGTGGGTAAATTACCAAAGGAACAGATCATCACCCACAGTTGTATTGTTAACACATTTTTTCTTTCAAGTGTAGGATTTCTCGTTAAAATGATTTTCACCCCTTATTAATTTAAACCTGCTGTCTTAAAGCCTCTACACTGGTGTGGCTGTGCTATTGAGCTGGGAGAGAGACCGGGCTTCTTCCAGTCATCTATAGGGCTGTATGTGAGCATTGGCTCACAATTGGCTAATAGTTAACACTGTAGCACACTCACAGAAAGCAACCAGGAGTAAGAGTAGATGCTGATGATTTATGTTGGCAATGGGACCCAAAACAGCTCTTGGCTTTGGCCAGAAGGCTGCGGGCACAAGATGTGAACGTTTACATGTCTTCAATCGGTATGTGTTGTAAAAAGGTAATATGAAACATCTTCATCTTTCATGTATTTTTTTTACCGTTTTTTGCTTATGCGTTTTTTGTACAAATCTTTGTATAACCTGTTTCAGACATAAAAAACTGATTAAACCAACAGAAAAATCAACCAACGAAAAAAAATCTCATGCATAAGTTATGTACCACTCTTACTGATTGCATTTGTAAGTTACCATCTTAAAAAAAAATCTGTGTACATGTTTAACTGTTGTTCAACATAACATTTTTTTCTTTTTGTACATTTTTAGCCATTTGTTCCTTTTTTTTGTCTTCTGATAAAATTTTTGATCATATTTTCCAGCCAGCAGTTCCAGGTATTGCTCCAGAGTAGATTCCAGACACCTGACCTGTCTATTCCTGTACAGCAGGAGGCGCAAGAGGCATGTTGTGTAGGTGCTGGCTGTGGTAAGGAAAACCGCTCCTTAAAAGAAGCCAGTCGGGAAGCAAATGAACATTTATCCTTTTCTGATTATAGTTCAGGTCCAATAATTAAACCCAATTTCCTATTACAATTCTCTTTTTTTTGTTCTTTTATTTCCCTTCATTGCTTGTCTCCCGGAAAAGCTTGACAGAGAGACAGACACTGATGTTTTAATACTTCTAACAACCTCCCGAGGCTGGAGTCTGGCAGCAGAAGTGGGACAGTACGGTCAGTCAGTTGCAGACAAGGACGGGGGAGGGAGTATTGGTGGGGACAAGCGAGGTCACCCCTATCTGCACAGGTCCTCTTGTGTAGAGTCACGCACATTTTTCCTCTTCTTGCTGTTGCCCTGGTGGTGTGGCTTGTTGCTTTGATGGCTCTTGGTGCTGGGGGAGGAGCTCTGTTGTCCGTGGTGGCTATTCTTCTGGTGAGAACGAGATATCCTGGACTGGTGGAGAAGAACAGAAAAAAAAATGAGCATCTATGTTCCCTGTGGTATTCAATACATTATACTGTAGGATGGTAAAAGTGAAGAAATATGGCTACAGTATTAAAATTTACAGCTCTTCTTTTAGTATACTTCCTAAGACAATGCCACAAAATGTGTTTAAGCTATGAGAAATCACTTTCCTCAATCCTTTTTTTCTGTCTTCTTTTTCGATCATGTAGAGCACATGATAGGATGCATGTATCATAAGTATAAGGTTAACCTAAACATACCTTTCCACCTTTGTTGCTTCCAGATGGAGTGCTGGTAGTGTGGCTCTGTGTTCTGTGATTGTTGACGTTAACAGACTTTTCCCTGTGGGTGCTGGAGCCTCGGCCAGGCTGCTGCTTGGCTGTCTTACACGGCGTGCCATCAGAGTCCTGGGAGAAACAAGCATAATGAGCCAATAGTCTCTTTGTCAAAAGGAAGCCTTAGTCATGAAGCTGGGAGTTCTACAGATAAATGCAACGTGTAAAGCTGTGAGACTGACCGCATCACTGGAACTGGAGGTTGAGGACGTGGAAGAAGGCAACAGTGGAGAGGAGGAGGGAGAGGAGCGCAGTGAAGGCGATGGAGAGGAAGAGTTGGAGGAGGTTTTGCTGTGGGGAGCCGATGGTAGAACTACAACATCATCATCATCTGGAACGTTGTTGTTGCACTCATCGAGCTGTTGGGACTCAAACAGCGTGACGTCATTTCCTACAGAAACAGTACGAACAAAGACACAAAGGTCACTCCAGTAATAAAGTTATTGAGCCCTGTGACTGCAGGTTCAGCCCATAGTGGGTCCAATTCAACTGTGAAATGTTTAAACTTACTGTTGAGGGGCAGATCAGTTTGAGATGGGCTTCCCCAGTTCTTTCGGATCCATTCCCTGTATTCATCCACTTCCTGTGTTACTCGGATTATTCGGCCAAGTATGCTATGATGGGATATGAATGAAGGTATACCTGTTATACCAGTGTTTATACAGCAGGTTGGAAGATATATTACTGGTTTAGGTTATTCTCAGTGTAATGGAAGGCAGACAACCATAACAAGAATGTCGATCAATCCACAACTGATCCAAATCAGTTGATACTCAGTCATCTTTATTCAGTGTCTGGCCCATCAGAACAAATCTTCGCTTATATGTCATTTATAGCTTTTTTATTCAATTAGTTCCTTACCTCTCTGTCTCATTATTGGGATAGTACTTGGCAATGGGTGACACAGCGTGGCTGAGCACCACATAGGCGTAGTCAAATGCCTGCTTCACCTGCATGGCACCGTAAGAACTCCGGCCAACATCGTTATCTGTTGAACACAAGACAGATGGTCAGTTTGTGTATAGACAAGAACCTGACAATGTGCCAACACATGTCAGACCTGTATCTGGGAGGAGAACACAAATGTTGGACCTTTTGAGAACAGAGCCACTTTCTGATCGATTATATGTTAGCCCTTCCTACCTGGCTGCAGTGGGTCCTCAATATAGAGCATGGAGGGCCTGTAGCCATCCATCATGTTCTTTTGAACCTCGTCTTTGGCAACGTAGCAGCCTCCATCCTTTATCCTGATACCTGTTTTCAGGTAGTTGAAGTGGCGACCGTAGAGCTCAAAGAACTCAATGAGCAGAACACCAATGTTCATGTTTGGACTGCACACATCCTCCCTGTAATGAAGCTGGAGATGACAATGTACAAAAGGATGTAAGACCTGTTTCAAATGGTTAAGTGAGTGAGAATTCACTCATGTCTGACTGTTTTTGCAAGGGTTATGAAGATTTTTTATCATTTATTTGTTCAGCTATCACTATTTAAGTAAATTCTTCAACAACAAAAAAATCAACCAATTACGAAAATAATAAATCCAAAATTATTCTAAAAGAGAAGACTGAGACAGACAATGAGTTAACTTTATAAAAATATTAAGAGCTCTTGTCAATGACCAAGTGTATCTGACCTGCAGGAAGCTGACAGCCATGAGAAAGAGACTGTAGGAGCCAATTCCACCAGTGAAAACCTCATTGAGGTCCCTCTGCAACAGGAACTGTTTCAGCACCAGCACCAGGTAAGGCAGTACAGGGTATTTCTACAAGACAAAACATAGACACAGTAAAGACAGTGTAAGGAACCATTTTGATGTCAACAGCACCCTCCAGAGGACAACAGGAATTTAAAATCTAACATTTTCAGGATTTTTAGTGGCCTGTCCCACTGATCAACAATATTTTTAAGGCCCACGTGAAATATTATTGTTTTAACTTTTGTTGGCAATGGCAAGTAAAATCAGGCATGAAAATAACCACTCTTTATATGCCACACAACACAGTAAATTTCCATCAAGCAATCCTTTTGAATTGCATGACTTCTGTGATGTTAAATGTTTGATAAAAAGTGCTGTTAAAAGTTATGTGCTACCAACAAACACTGACAATCAGACAGCATCATTACCATTATCTATTATTGTATTTTAAATATTCGATGTTGTATGAAGAATACCATTTAGATTTTAACATTTCAGGCTTCTTTACAACCTTAGAGGGAAAAAAATGTTGAGCGTTTGAAGCAATTATACTGTCTGTCGAGCTCACAGAGCTTCAGGAAATGTTTCAGCCTGAGCTGCAGACAATGTCAGGCAAGCTGCAGTAAGGGTCAAACAATGTGTACACTTCAAACAGCACAATATAGCCACAGGTCATAATCACTAAGACTATAAATTCAAGAATTCCTTTTTTAAAAAAAGAACAAAAAATACATATAAGAAAATGTCAATAACATCAAGTGGCTAAGTGTACCTCTTTGAATTCCTTGATGAGGCGGGCAGCTTTCACGCCACTCTTCATATTGAAACTGATGTCCACTTTGACCTCAGTAAAGGAGTCAGTCAGTTTGATAATGGGAACCTGGGAACACAAGATACAAGTGTTGATACTAAACTGGGACAATTAGACATGAAACAATCAAACTATTAAATGAATCAACTGCTTGGCCTGAGTGCCTCCCGATATTGTGCACATAGGCACTTAACAACACTGCGCCCGCAATTATACTTCAAGTCTATTGTAAGCACAAGAAAATGACATGCATGATCATACATAAAAACCACATATTGTAATCTAATCCTTTACAAAACTCCTTGGGCAACAATTTAAATTGATAATCTGCGCTTTAAAATGCCTAACTAAAGTGAAACTCGAAAAAAAAAAGACTTTATTCAAATCCTTTAAGTCCTGACAGAAAGTAAACTCAGAGGGTGAGGAAACTCCAATCCATGCACAGTTTAAAATAACACCAATCACTTATAGAAGGTTGAGAGTGGTTAAACAAGTATGAACAGACAGATGTATGAGACCCAAAGCAAAGAGCTGGTTCCAAGAATACTGAACTAAAAATACCGAGACACTGGTCAATATAAACACAAACATGGATGAACTTTACTCTTTGTCACTCGCTCAGGAAAAAGAAAAAAAATGGAACTCCTTTTGGTGTTTTCCTTGATATGGGTATGAACACATGCCTTTACACAAGACATGCATGCAAACTAGTGTCGTCGGCGTTTTTGATCTGTCACAACAGCTTAAGCTGATGTGATTTAGTGCTCAGGAAATTGACTGACAATTAACATCAAATACCTGAATATGACAGTCAACATCATAGTTATAATGATTAAAGGCAAGGCAAAGGATCACAAAACTCATGGTTCAGATCTTATCATGGCTTTGAGTTACCAATCAGATATATTTTTTTGGATTAGCACAGAAAAAGAAGGGCAGAGGAGTGTTAAGTTAATTAAAAAATGCATTATTTTCGCTTTAACACAGCCACCTTTCCAGAAAAGACTGGAGCTGGTCCAGTGTGCAAGCCACACTGTGAGTTGAAAGAAGGCAACAGATATGACATAAGAAACGATAAACAGCACAGTCTTGTAATCTTTGTCTATGATAACAAGTATGTCTAGTTTGATGGATATCCCACTGAAATACACCCAAGCCATGCATTGCGGGATTTCACTCAATGGAGGAGAAAGCAAATGAGTTCCTCTTCCCTAAGCCAATTTTTGCACTTCAGGGTAAACACAGCACTCATCCGTCTTGTGTGTCTTTTCGCTGAAACTAACTGCTCTTTAACTCCAAAGTACAGTACAATCTTACCGTGGCTTTATCCAAAACTTTGATTGAGTTTTCATCTGCAACGTTCCTCTTCCGTAGAGCCTCTTCCAAAGTCCAGAGCGGGAGGGTCTCCCACTTTCCAAAAACGACCAGGTCAATATCACTGGCAGAAAAGAGAGAAATTACAGGTAACTTTCATTTCCGTTATATTATCTACAAGACGATCAGCAAAAGGAGCATGAATAGACAAAAAAGTATAAGGAAAAGCTATATGTGGATGGACAGTTTCAAATACACTTTTCCACTGTGAACACACACCTGATGTACTGAGCAACTGTAACCAGCAGCACACGGCTTTGACATCAGAGTCAGCTCACTGACTTCATGACTCTTTTCTACTTATACTATTACGTGAAGTTTTAGCATATACTGTTATCCTGGGATGCAAGTTCACCTCAGCTGACAAACTACTACAACAGCCTGCCAGTTCAGAGGTGTTTCTGTATGGACTGACACAGGCAAACTGAGGTTTTTCAGTGCTTTGTTTTGTTTTTTTTGTTTTTTTTTACTATGATGTTCATGCTTTGTATATACCATCTCTCTGTTTCTTTTCTTCCCCATCTTCTTTCTTTCTGAGGTGGAACTGATCTTAAGTTACTTATGCAGTAAAGAGAAAATTCAACAGCCATTTTTAAATATGCTCCACATGGTAGCTTACAGCAGACAGGTGGCTTTGCTTCCATCTTGTGGATGAGTAATGTGCCAGCTCAGAGAGAGCTTAAGGAAGCCAGCAGCGCCGTGTGTTCAACACACACACACACAAAGTGTAACACACAAGGCTCCATTACAAACAAGACACATGCACACTAACATAAAAACACACGAAGAGCATGATTGATCTGTACCTTGTAACCTACATACATACAAATACTCTCTTGCTTTTACAGTAGGAGAGGCAAACACAAAGAAAGACACACACACGCACACACGCCACCCGTCTACATGTAACATCCACAAACAGCTCAGTCACATTAAACTGCTCAGTAGGGTATCAAGAGTCCACTAATCCAGGTGACGTGTCTGTGTCTGTGTGTTAAGGGGGCAGGTATTTGTTGCTTGTGCGTGTAGGTGGTTTTGTGTGTTTGTATGTGTGTGAGAGTGCAGCTGAGTGATTCTTTATTCTCTTAAAAATTAAGTTTTAACAAAGATACCAAATCAGCAGCACTAAAAATTACCAAACAACCTGATCCTCTGACCAAAAAGCAATTAATGATTCGCTGGCTAGACAGAGCTAGACCTTTGATACGGGGCCAGTTTACAGTCACAGTTGGGCAAAGATAAAAAGGGAAAGTATGTGTTTAAACCTTTAGGCTGATTTAGGAAACCAAATGTCTCACCTTGTTGGCAGATAAAGACCAGTGCTGAAACTCCCAAACACTTGGACCTGGAAAGATAGAATAGACATTTTGACACAAGTCATCAACAACTTTTTATTTCATTTTTTTTTTAATTTAAGTATATTTAGTAATGAACACTCCTTAGGTACTAGTGTAGAGATTTTGATTTTCTCACGCTAAGTTTCAGTATAACAGAAACCTGTTATTCAAGCTGCACAAATGTCCTTATTAGCTTGGCAATGATTTATTTTACAAGCCCAAACAAACTGAACAGGTGTGGTGCAAAAACCACCTGTCAGCAGTGAAAGGAGAGTGTGAGTATTTCAAGTAATTTAAACTACTGAGTCGCATTTCAAGTGAGATTGGAACCGCATTGGCTCTTGTGAAAATGGCAAATACCTCTGTTTATTTTCACAAAGATGTGGTAATTAACCATCATGGAAATCAAAATTGGCAGGGTTTACATAGCAAACAGTCATTTTAGCCAATAATCTCTTAACCTGTATGCTTTTCAAGTGACTAAAACATCTTTAACCTTCGGTGCACAAAGTGGTGTCTGAACGGAAATAGATTTAAGCCTTTACCTTTACTCCCTTAAACCCCCTACATCCTACATCATCCAGTAGTATAAACTTTGCTTTGCAGCCCAGTCACATGGCCTGAGTTAAGCTGATTGCAGGGCCTTGTTTATGAATGAGAATAGTAAGTCCTGAACACTTCTGTGAAAAGTGAGGCAACCACAGGTGACCAGGAAAGTTAGAAACACTTGCTCTTGCTTTGGCATTCTCCAGTCAAACATCTACTCGTGGCATGAATGTCTGCACAACCACAGAGAGTTTTAGAAACTTTTAAAAGGCTGAAATACAACTGTGGTGTTCTTATGAACATTGTTTTAGTACAGCCAACATAGAAAAGCTTCTATGTATACCTGCCGATAACTGTGGAGACAGTGAATGTCTGGTGGACATTGTGGATGACGTGGTTGCTATTGCTCACTCCACAGTGGAAAAGGAATAAAACTGGGCAGGACAGGGTATTATGCTCCTTAATTTAGGAACTGCTAAGCTCCGTGCAGACACGCTTTGAAGCACACTGCTCTATCAGCAGGATCTAAGTCAGTGGGTACAAGACTGCCTGAGGTGGCGCAGATAACACGACCCAACAGAGTGTGGTGCAGCAGCGAGATAACAGAAACAAGAGGATGCTTTATGAAAGGCTGAAGCTTATAGTCATTAGCTGGCATATCGAAGGCACTCAATTAGTGCTACAAACACTGTGTTCAGCGTTTCTAATCGACAATTTTTTATATATATATAGATTTTGGAGACGGGGTGAAACATACCTCAGCGCTTGGCCAAAGGTCGTGGATGACTCCCTTGATTCTGTCCACCACCTCCAGTCTCATCTTTTCTTCTTCCGGCCGAGGGGAGATGTACTCATAGAAGTCATTGACCTCCTCATGTAACCTGCATTGCAGACAAGCACAAGCGTAAGAAGACTGATGGTGAGACTTTTTTATTCGATAGCAATCCAGGGAATCAAATATCCAGACCATCATCATTCCATTTAAACATAGAGCAACCAAATTTTTAAGACATAAATAGGCAAGACAAGTCAAACAGAGCAGATAAATGGATACTGTTAACCATCTTTACACAGATCAATAAAGAAAGTTTGTTTCAGCAATTCAAGACTATTCAGATATCACCACACCCCTATCTAGGGCTGGGCGATAAATCGATTTTATCGATTAATTCGAATTTGTACTCAATGTCCATTTGTTGTGAATGAAAATCGATTTTCTCATCAACATCCACCACCAACGCCTGCCTGCTGGGCTCCCGTAGTTCAGAGAGCGCAGAGTGCGCGCCCCCCCTCCCCCTGTGCTTCATACACAAACAACATGGCGGCGAGCAGTGCAGATCTCACTCCGAAGAAAGGAAACAAATCTTCAGTTTAGAGCAGTTGAAGTTAACTCGAAGTCCTTTTAACGGCACAATTTTTTTTAACACACGATCTGTGCCTTGCCAGCTCCCGTAGTTTCAGGAAGTGGTGCTAAAATAACATTGCAAACGGTTACAAAGCAGAAATTGATACAGAAAAGGGACTTTTAAATGGAAAGTTTAGCTTC
>JAQNCA010000001.1:18612369-18622953 GCA_029783725.1 Acanthurus tractus | reverse complement strand
ACTTGGTCATTTTATAAGTAGCTCACAAGCTGAAAAAGTGTGAGCACCCCTGGTCTAGTGCATCCAAATAATTTTCTGACATTACACACTTATCAGAAGGCTTAGATGATCAAGCAATAAAATTCAGTAAGGAGAAGCCCTGATTTAATCAGCTTTATTTTAGCTGATACCAGTCTATTAAATATACTAGTATTGGCCCAGACACTGAGCCTTAGGAATGGCTCGGGACATCCCTAGGCAAGCTAAAACAGTGGTCTCATTGAAATAATGAAGAGACTGCGTCTTTAACGTATTGTTAATGTTGGTCTAAATGCAACATAAGCGGCTTTGTACAAGTCTGAATGTAGTGCATGTATGTTTCAGGTATTTCTGAAAATTCAGAAGAAAGATGGACTTAAACCTGAAGTGACGCTTACTGTAAACATCTAACTATTATGTTCAGTTCAGGACAAGTTAGCTGCTTTGACTAACTGCGTTCTCTGCCACAAGTTCTCTCTTTTTTTTTTTTTACCACATCTTTTAACACATCTGACATGCAGACACAACTAGGGAGGAAGTTTAATCGGTCACAATGCAAAACCTGTCCGTCTCTCTGCTGCCTTGAATCACACTCTTAAGCTCCTCCCATCAAACCTTGCAAGGCAGCAGCAGGGGGAGCTGAATTTAACTGCAAAACCTCGTGCCTCCCTGCTCTTCACAGCGTAAACCTAACCAAGACCCCCACTTTGAATTTTCTTCTATTAAAATGCCACAGGCTTTGCATTCTGGAAATCTAACAGCAATATGAGAGAATGAATTAAGCATCCTTTCAAACAGCCTCAACAACCCTCTGCTTCCGAGATGAGGGGAGAGAAACAGTGGAAACCAAATTTTTCTGTGAGGTTTATCATGAGCCTGAGGCTCTGTGTGGATCAGGACATGTTCATGTTTTGTCGTATAAGCTGTTACAGGCAAAAAGGTGTTGGTAATATAGCTAAGTTGCAGAATTTTCTACTGTACCAACACTGAATCAAGCTTAACCATGTAAATTGATGTACATGCCCATCTACATTTGTAGAACAGCCAATAGGAATGTCCACTCTCGAAAAAGACCTGTGATTGTTTACTGTCATCTGCAAGATGTTCCTAAAGCCGAAAACAGAGGCGTTAGGAGGTGCAGCTTTCTTTTAAAGCACTTGAATTACTGCTGAAGGATTATTAGGAACTTTTTCAACAGTGAAACCAGAATGCCTGCCCCAGCTTTACATTGTAGTTTACCTTGGAGATATCTTCAGAAAGCTGACAATGAATAAAAAAACTAAATGAACTGAAAGAGATTATTTCTTTTCATAGCCTCTCTTTACTCAAGCCAAGAGCAAAGAAAGTTCAAAAGACAAATTTGTCAAAACACCAAATGATGCACAATTGCACAAATTTGTGAGATTCCTTTTTTTGCTTTATTTTCCAGGTTAGAGGAGGCACATTTTTCTGTATCCATTTATTGTGATTCCTCCAACATGGCAACTAACAACCACTCTTATCTCTTCTCTCTTTCCTCTGTGTACATAGACGACAGAGAATCTAGTCCCCTGAAATACTTGGTTTCATTTGAGAAGAAAAGAAACTTTCAAATTTAAACATAAAGCTAAATACAGGACATTTGTCTGGCATGACTATCCATGACAATCTTTTAATTTTTTTCCTCTAAGTATTATAATAGACTACCCTTTCTATAAAATTCTTACTGATGAAGGAAAAAAACATGCCAAGCTTCCAAGTACTTCACTCCACAACAGCAGCAGTAGGTTTCATTTCACTGCAAACAGGTCACTACTGCTCCACTGGTACCACGTGATGGGAACAACCACAGAAATCACTTCTCATGCTCCACCTTCTGGGATCAAGTTACACATCAGTCCTGTTCCTGCCTTGGAAGCACATGGACCCTTGGCACTGCTTATCCGATAATCCCACTTGCCTATATCATAGTAATGTTATGCAATCTTGTGGAACAGGTTTTCACAGAGCTGACTCTCCTTGAGGGGAAAAAAAATGTTCTCTCTCTCCTCCTCCTTAGCACTTTTCATTTTCAAACACTCTCTTCTGTCATGATTAAACTAGTGTTATTGAACTGTTGCCAGTCATGCTTTGTGGTTGACTTTGAGGTTAGTGCTCTTGCAGAAAAGCTTGTCTTGTGTTTTTAACTTACTGCAATTTGCACTGTGTGTATAACTAAAATTTAAGAGCCAGACACCAGGGAATGGGGAAGAAGGGCTGCTATGGTTAAAACACATGCTTGACACAGTAGAGTAATCAAAGCTTGTGTTATTTCAAAAATTGAACTCAGCAAAATAAAAGATATCTGTGGTACTGTGTACTTGATCTTATGTTGTGCATGATTGCCATTTGACACTTAAACCTGTAATCACCGTCCACTCACTTATTAGCAAGTACATAACATTATCCACTTTAATTCAGATATGTGTTTGGTAACGTTCAACAGCGGAGTGTTTCAAGCTTTTAAATGTCAAAATCTTTAGAAAAGAATCACTTAGAGGGGAGAGAAAAGGGAACTCTTCGCAATGACATCACACTGATGCCCCCTTTACACAGGTAACATTTCACCAAGGGAGCTCTTAGCTTCTCTAAAGTCTAAGAGTTCACTAACAGACCCATGCAAAAGCAAGAAATGCCAGGCTCCAACCTGGCCTGGGAAACAGACCTGATCTGCAACAATTTCACCTAATTGTTATTAAAGTAAAATTCATTTACAAGTTACCCAAAAAAATGGGGCGTACCTTACCTGTGACTCTTAATGTAACATTAGTAGCCTTCTTGCCTGTGCTGCCCTGGCTGTGACGCATGCATATAATCCACCCTCCTTGCCAAGATGGTTGGCAACATAAATCCAGTTTTTTCTGCGATTTCTCTCTTGTTAATTGAAGCAGCATAGTTAATCCACTTATTATGTCAGTCCCCAGTCACAGTGACAGATGATGACAAAAGCAACATTGTAGAAACAGCTTGCTCATTTTGCCTGTTGCTGTATATTCATCTTATTGACAGCCTGCACTCTCATCTTCATGCTACATTGGTGAAAAATGAGATAAAATACAAAATACACGCAGTATTTCAGAACAGTCATCACTGAATTCAATTCAGGACATAAGTGGTTGTTATTAGATCAGATCATAGCACATTACCTGGTCTTATGTATTGAAATCAGTATTGGGGAAAAAATAAGAATCATTCAAATCTTATTTTTCTTATTCTATGATTTTATAGTGTTTTATAGTGATTTTATAGTGAACAGAAAAATTGAAAAGGTGGAAGGCCAGACTGACTCATAAGGTATACAACAAAAATGGAAAAAGGGAGAGGATAAGAGGGAGAGAGGGACTGGGTGTGGTGCTGAAATGCCTTCATGTGAACCAGAGCCATCTGTTATGTTGGTCAGGATGGAAGAAATAATAATAAAGAGGTTATTGTCACATCTCACTAAGCACTCCTTACTGCCCATTTAGATATTCTGGCCCCTATGGTACAGAGGTGTCACTCAAAGCTCCTGTAGCACAGCTTTTTGGAATTTAATGCTGTGTCATGTGTCAAAAAGCACTTGTCCGAAACACCAGAAAGCTGATGAATGACTGTGTACAATCCAACTGACTGTGGTACAGTGTAATGAACTCGGTTAGACTAACTGTCACTAAACACATGTAACGAACAACTGTTGTGGCGATATTTTCCCAGGTAGTGTCCCCAAACTATTGTCCCTATTTTGGCGAGGGCTTCAAATTTTGTGCCTTAACATCCTTTGGAGCAAAAGATGCTAGTGTGTCTAATGTGACACTGCTCTGTCTGGGTGGACAGGGTTGCCAGAAGGCAAACAATTGACATCACACTCTGCTTTCAAAATGAGGACAACCACAAACAGAGGCGGAGGTGTCAATGTCTCGCAGATGGCAGATTCATTAATGTTTCATCAATGAACTGATCCTGGGTGCTACGTGTTGGCCACTGGGACAAAACAGCTCCAGTTACATGGAAGCTCTAACACTGCTGACTGCTAGTGATGGTCATGCCTGAGTGATGCAGCAGTGTACTGTGGTGAAAACAGCAACAGCTGAGACTGAAAATATGGTTATATTATAAAAAATATATATAAAATATGGTAACCTGAACCACCTGAACCATATTGTTTAGTCAACTTGGAGTAACACCGGTCTTGTGTCACCATCTGATAAGTTAGCAATCATACCACCTACCTACTCAATTAATTGTCTGAGCTGCTGAACTTTGTAGCGACATCAACTGAACTGGTACTTGGTGTAGGAACTAGGTCACTTTTATTAAAATTCAAAGTACTTTTGTAAAAAATTCCACTGAGTAATAATAAATCATTTTTTTAATTATATTTTTTGATGTAAAATGTAGAGAGCTACCCTGTCAGAGAGGTTTGTTTTGCTGTGCATTGACTACTGCCAAAAGAGTAGCTCTGGCTTCAGTAACTAGAGTTTCAAAGTAGCTTTCCAACACCAGCAAAAGCAGTGAAGCATGTTCAAGCCTTTGTTTTAACTGTACTGTTTAGCTGTTAGTATGTAAGAGAAGAGAAGATGAAAGAAAAGTTGTAACTAAGCACAAACTGTCAACCCATTAAGGCTAATGGCTGGGTTTATTTTAAGTTAACTTAAAAATAAATATAGATTAAACTGGGAAGAACAAGTACGCCATGTGAATTATTGTGTTTCTTAGGATTCCCTTTAAAATACCTATATTGGTTTAATTAAGCATTTTAACTTTTCTTCTCCTCTCTAGAGGTGGCACTTCAAATTAAACACAGTAACAATTTGGCACTAGATCACTAACACTATGGCAAAATGAACGTATACACATATGCCACAACAAAGGGAAATAGTCAAATCCCCGTTGTTCTGAACACGTGCTGAGAAGGTCACTGTCTGAATGCACACTCTGAAAAAAAGAATGCTGTGTGTCGCTTGCTGACTGCATCTGTCTGGAGCATGGGAAGGGTTTCCATTGGATAGGAAGAGAAAAAAAAGAAAAAAGGCATTCCTCACTACACATGGGAAGGCTGAGTTATGGAGAGCCGCCCACACGTGCTGTTCAGAGGGGGCCTGTTTCACCTGCAGTCCAAATGACCAACATGCAGGCTTCTCTCTCCACTGCCAGAGCCAGCCAGCGAGCAAAGAGAGAGAAAGGAGAGTGTGACATACATGTCCCAGCCAGTGAGGCTGGATGAACTACAGTTCTAATAATGGAGCCCAAGTCACAGAGGTGCTATCTGTGTGCTAGTGCTAGGAGCCATAAATCTCCAAAAGACAGCTACAATAAATGGTAATAAAACCAAAAGCCAGGGCTACACATCAGTAAATGATTAACCACACATTTCATTAGCTTGCGAGTGATGTTCTGCTCTACCAGTCAAAACTAGCTGCCAACACCAGGCCCCACTAAAATTCATCATTAAGTGGAGGCTCAAGCTGCTCTGTTATTACCATTTTGGGTCACGGGAGCAAGTTGTGTACATGAATGAATAATACGCTAGGATTTTATATTTAATGATGATGTCAAATGAAAAAAAGCAAAAGCTCATGCCTTAGCATTTCCTAACCCTAACCCTGAGCAGCACTTGCCTGTTTTGGTGGTGCTTTGTCCCATCTTAAGCAGGACAACCAATAAAAGCATCAAAATGTGTGATGTGATTTTTCAACTCTGGACTAATAATGCTCCTTTATCAGGCATGTGTCAAACCTACCTCATATTAGATACTTTGGGGTGCTTTATTCTATGAAGGCAGACTAAAATTAAAAGACAAAAACCTTCAGCAGACTGGCCAGACTGTCTATCCTGTCCACCTATGTAACTGCCCCAACTGTGCTTTAAACATACTTTTCTTCAAAGGATAAAAACATATGATAACCAATTAACAAAATGTGACATTTAAAAGGATTACAGTGTTTGACATTTTTTGTTTTGATACGGGTCTTTTGCACAGCACAGTGGGTAACTGTTGTCTACATGCAAATGTCAAGTCAGTGAAGTTGTGAAGAAACTATTAGTAAACTGCTCTATCTATCAAGTGCTCTCAGAATTAGTGGTGAATTTACACTGATAAATTAATTCAACAATGTAAGAAGGTTAGTTTACGATGCCACTGGCCAGTTATAAACAAACAACAAATACATCTAGAAAATCTACCTATCATTCTCAATTCATTCTCTCACAATGCCTCTGTTGTAAAATGAATCGAACTTTGGGCCATCTTGCCTACATAATAAAAGTCTGCAACACAACACCAGACCAGAACAGCTGTACAGAAATGGGCCACAGCTCTCCCAGGCTACAATGACTTCCTTTTGCCCATATAGAGAAACTAACAAACTGTTCCAGAGCAGCAGAAAGCCAGTTAGGAACACTCCCTTAGAACTTCTTATCTGATTGGACAGACACTGAAGGGGCTAGGATTTTTCTCTCAGAGGGTTGGATTTGTTTTGTGAGAACGAGGCCGTGTGTAGCATGTAAACACTGATTCTTTTCCATCGTGAGGCGGGCTGCTTGCTTGGAGAAAGACTGGAGGAGCGTAAAGCACAAATAAGCACATGCCTTTGCCTCGAAAGCCAACCCCCATGGCCAAATATAGTGTACAGACTGTTCCATGGAATAATGCACCTTACCTTACCCACCATCACACTTTTTGCTTCTATCCCTTACAAATGCAACAGTGATTCCCAGGTTTACCTTTGCCCTGTCCTTTGACCACTCAACCTGACTGAATGGCCAAAGCTAATCTCACACAAGGTTCTGCATCCGAATGTATGACACTGAAAAAGGGATCAGGGCATGAAAATTACATATGAAAAACATGCTGTAGTAAATGATTTAAAGAACTATCTATATGGCTGATTGCAGACACTGAAAGAATCTTTATCAATCTACCATATGTCCAACATCCAGACTTCCCAGGCAACTTATCATGTATTATGACTGAAGATTGAGCAGCAGAATGAACATTACTCAACAATGACCACTTTTTATCTACTTGTAAACTGAAGGTCTATGCATGTGTATTTCAAAATACATTCCCTTAATGCCATTCACTACGCTAGCATTGTGAATTAGCAGGATATGGTCAGACAGAGAGCCCTCAGTGGTTGTGAGTGTGCTCAAGGCTTGGAGGTTCAGGTTCTGGTATTAGCAGAGCTAATCACCAAAGAATGTCCTTATGCAAACACAGAGCTTCCATATAACTATAAATGAGGATCAGCCAAAGACTGAGCTCCACACTCTGGAGTTCTGCTTGTCTACACATGTTCAACAGAAAGGGGTGTGGACAGGGGAAATCTCTGCACGTAAAAGGTCTTTAAAACAGAGCCCCACCCACAAAGTTCTTTCTCCCCATTACTAATGTCTACAATTCACATGGACATGGAAAGGGGCCCTCCTTGGTGTAGTTGAGAGTTTTTTAAATGCCTCCAACACTTACTGTGACTTCATACTGTTGGCTAATGTTAAAGGACTAGCTCCTACTTGACGAACATTCATTAATGTTCATTAAATGATAGAGAAAGAAGCAAAAATCATAAGGCAAACGATCTCTTCAAGTTGACAGTAATATAAAATGTGCCTTTCAACGGTTTTCAACATTTAAAGTGTTAGAGTTAAGAAGCAATACCTGTTGACATTGCGCAGCTATAAGTGCACACAGAGTTAGCATCAATGCAGAACTTCTTTCAACACCTTTTGAGTGACAAGCATCGAGTCCTCCTTTAAAGGTTGTTTCAATTAATCGCAGAAAGTAGTTTTCTTGAAGAATAGCTGTGATCAGCTTTATATGGTCATGTTAAGTATTCAATATAATATCGCATTTTTGCTGTTTAGGAAGGATTAAAACATCTTTCAGTTCCTCTAAAATCATCCATCTCAGTTCCTTTAAAAGCACCCATCTCACCTAGCATGATTTACATTTTCTCTTTCAATATGTATGTTGAGTCAGCTCCAATTATTCATTTTTTTAAAAAGAATATCTGAATTAATTTCCTCTTTGAATTATGGCACAGTCCAGGAGTGTCAAAACAGAGAGTTCAGTCAAAATTTGGTAAAACTAAGCACGCTATGATGGGCTTTTTTTTCTGCTCTCATTGGACAGCTGTGGCTCTGCTGGGGAGTCATGGGTAGTAAGCGCAGCCAAAGGGTTGAAAAGTTTTAAAATTCAGGGGGCATGCATTGGATCAATGCAGCAGTTACAGTTAGCAGTTAGGTTTGCAGGTAAATGTGAATGTTCTTAAAGGCCCACACATGATGCATGCAAAGGTCCCAAGATTTGTTTTTCAACACAAAATATCCCTTTGTCTTAATCCTGTTTATTCCTATAAACACTTAAACCATTTAGCAGAGTGTTTACAACGCACGCCTTCTTGTTTGCAGAGTATTAAAAAGAGACAGACTCTAGGTCATGATGATTATGCTGACTTTTGCTCACAAAACAGTATTCCAAAGCAGTCTGAACACTTAGCAAACACATTAACTGTGATTTCCTCTGAAATACTGCCAGCCTTATTTCTGTGGGCTTAAGGAAGCTGGAGGAGAACTGATGAAGTGGCATAGTTTCAGTGAGAGTATCAATCTAGTTTAGGATAGCACCCTGTTTCCTCCTCAATGCTCTTTTTCAGCTCTCTCCATTAAAGCACCCTGTTGCTAATAAACCATGTTACTTAAATATGCACCTTGCCTTACACTTGTAGCATAAACAAGCATAGTTTGTCTATGTTTCTCTATTCAATGTTTGGTTTAATCCCCTGATAAACACCATAATATTAGCAAGGCTCAATGTAAATAGGTTTGTTGCTGCTACAGCAAAATCTAAATGCATTATAAGTTACTGTGCAAAGGTGCAGTTTGTTTATTCCTCCTTTTGACCGTTTGTTTGAAACCAAGAGCATGAAAATTTAATAGCTAATCCTCCTGGATGTTTAAAGGCTTTACTTCAACTTATTTATGCATTTTACAAAAGGCGTCATAAAGTTCCCTGGGATGCAAAGGATTATATCGAGACAAGCAATCATGATTTGATACATATTTTTTATTTATCTTTGTGTAGTTTTAAAGTTGGTAATTCTGTGAAATCCATTTAATTCATTTTCAGAGTTACTGGATTAAAATGACCCTAGCCCTAAAACTTCTTGTGTAAAACGCCATGCTTTGAAATGAGTGTTCTCACTAGTGGGTAAAACGACTTCCATAGCTACCACTTACTTACTGTGTTATAAATTGGTTACTTTGCCGTAAAGTCAGTGGATGGCAATGAAAAGGTGGGTGGGGTGAGAAGGACAACCCCAGTCGTCTCCTTGCATGTCATTTCAGTGTGCAGGTGTTTAAAGGCGGTGAAATAAATGTTTATTAACTCCTAATTTACAGGCTTGCTTCTGTAAGAAGCAAGTGTAACCGCCACCAGCAGCGTGCTTTCGAGAATACGACATCTAGTATACTTTAGTAAACTCTCTCTTACCCTATAATTCCTTCAGAGTAGTTCCTGACTTTCCATGGCGTGCCCGTGTAACCATCGTAGCCTCCTGTGTTGGGGCCGCTGCCACTGTTCAAGAGGCTGGAATTGAATCCGAAAGTGCTAGCTTTGTTGTCTCTTTTCCTTTTGTTGGGGTGTCCGTCCGTCAGCCCCCTACAGAGCACAGCGACCCCGTTGCCCTGCTGCTGCCCCCCTCCACCGCCACCGCCCCTGCCAGCGGCTCGGTTGTTGTGGTTGCTATTGGTTTCCAGTGGTATAAAGTCCCGCTGTTCCGGTATTTCTCCGTTAGCCATCGATGTCGACATCCCCTGAGTCCTAGCTTCACCGCTACCGGTGTTTGAGTCAAGTGCCCCGTTTCTGCTGGTGAGGACGGCTCCCGACGCTCCGTTGACGGACGCTTTCAGGCTCGACGTGCTCTGAGATCCAGTGGTGTAGCTGTTATTCAACGTTACATGCAAGTACCCGAGCCCTTGTGTCGTCTCCCAAATTTGCATCCACAGGTTGTTAGCTGGTCCACGTTGTTCTGGTTGAAACCAGGCGATTCTCGGATCCATCAAACGACACTGTAGGCAAACCGCCCCCCCACCCCACCACCGAGCAATGCTCAGCTCGTGTGCAGCTAGCCAGGACGCTAGCTAACGTTAGCTAGCCTGCTATAGCCTCGTTATAGCTGCTATTAGCCGAGGTTCCCCGCTGCCCGTTACTTCTTGAATCTGGTAGAAACACGTTCCTTAACAGTGACGATACACACAGTTGACAGTCAAAATCATCCAAAGAAATTAAGACAAGAGTGCGAGTCAAGTGTTAAAACCAATAGCTCAAACCAAAGTTAAGGTTGAAGACTGAAGAAACGTGCATCTGCTGCTTGTCGAACTGCCTCTCTGACCCTTTTCCTCCTGATCGTGGGTCCCTCAATGGCGGAGTGTACGGTAGTACTACGCATGCGCGGAGCGGATGAAAAGGGCGGAGAAAAGCTTGTTACGCAACAGCCTTAAATTACATAACGTCTGATTCAAATCCAAATGTATGAACTAAAAAGCCAAACCTTTCAGGGCTAACTGTCC
>JAQNCA010000001.1:18566693-18580041 GCA_029783725.1 Acanthurus tractus | reverse complement strand
CCAATTCTTTGGAAGTATTCGTTCAGTTTCATCCTGCCTGTGAAATACAGGACATTACATGAATTGATACCACTTTTCATAAGCCTAAATAAAGGCACTGACTCAAACATAAAAACTGTGTAAAGAAGGTGTATTTAATGGACATATCCACTAATAACAAACTTGCTCTCAATGTTGCAACATAATCTCTCTCCAAAACATGACAGTTTGTCAAAATTACAACTGAAAACTGTTCCTTTAATGGACACTCCATTGTTTGTAGTCCAAAACCCGCGATAATTTAATGTGTGAATGCAGTGTTGGATTTTTTGGGTGTGTTATTAGTTCCTGCGACCATTTGAGGAAAAGAATGGTGTCTGAAAACGTATTTCCTTAAAAGCTCCAGAATTCACTATTGACCATGCCGCTGTGGCCAGTCCTACATTTTCCCTGCAAAAACTATACGTGCCGATGACGAGTGAATGAGATAGTGTCATTTCGAATATTTAAACTGAAAGTAAAAACCACAGCCCACCACTCGCCCGTCAGCACATTTTGTTTGTTTGATTTTCTCCGATCTTTCTCCGTTGTGCCAGTTTTAAAACAGATGTCTTACCTTCGGATTGTGACATTTCTGTGCAGTTGTCCTGGTTTGCTGATCGGTTGGTAAGACAAGTGACGGCTGTTGTCGAGTTAAATAGTTTCTTGTTGTTAAAATGTTAGCCGTAGGAGGAGCTATCAGTAATCTATTGCCCGAGTTTTTTTTTTTTAGTTTTTTTTTTATAAGTTTAAACTACCCCTACAAACTTTAACAGTTTTAAACTTTAACAGTTTAAAAGTAAACTGTATAATTTAAACCTCACCACATCCCATCACCACAGGCTGTGACATTATTTAAAGTTTGTTCCAAAAATAGAGCGCACGTTGTTTTTCAGAACAGTGTAAGAATACAGTACTATCCTTTTTTCCTTACGGGTAGTAGCTGGTTTACAGTGAACTGAAACAACAGAGTAAAGACTCAAAAGAGTGCTGAGACAAGCATTCCATGCCTTTCAAGTAAAATATCAGTACATAATTAAGGCAGTGAAAGCAAAGTCCTTCCTGGCATAGGCCTGATGTAGTCTTTGTACTTAAGAATACGCATGTAATCTCCCGTTTACGTACTATGCGTTACAACTCAAAAAAATATCCGCTTTTATTCTGAAGGAGTGACGGTGCGTCACGACAGTCAATGGTCCAGAGAGCGCCAAGCGAACGTAAGATATGTCATCCGATGGCAACTTTCAAAATAAGAGTCTTCTTTGCGAACGCATAAATTGGTACATGGAAAAACGATCTCAAAACGCCACATGCTATTTCTGATATTGTAAGTAGGTCTATTATGTTATAACTCTTGTATTATGGGATAATTTAACACGATAACAAGTTGATAATCAGATAGTCATTAAACCATCCCGTTGACTGTGAAGTTAAATTGGTAATACTTCCTGTATTTTTCTGGCTTTTGTACGTTCACCTGACGCAGCTACTCCAATTGCAGAGCGACGTCAGTTATGTATGCGTAAGTTACGCAACATTTTACGTACAGCATACAGCAGAGATCAGGGAAGTGCACGCCGGTACTCTCTCACCATTTCTGTGCTATAGTGCAGTTTTGAATGACTGAAATCCGCTCTTTTTCTAACTGGCTCATGCTGAGGTTGGTACCGATTGTTAACACGTGAATTTAAAAACTTCAGATTGCAACATAATTAATCTACTGTCTGTACGGCAAACTAACGCTGCACACAGGTTAGTTTGGGGCATGGCATTCTGAATAGCTCCTTTTGAAAACCAAGGTTGGTAGATTTTAAGATAAGTAGGCTATAATAATGCTGGAGAAGATTTCTGGTATATCGTCCATGATCAAATATGTATGCATTCGGGAAATTATATAGGTTTTACTGAAGTACAAGGTCAGTGAACTATCTTACGGACTGCAAGTTAGGTAACATCAGCTGAGCAAAATTTATCTTTTGATTTGTGGCCGTAGATTTCTTGACATGCTGTAATTAGAATACTTTTTGTGTACTTTTCGAAACAAAGTCTAATTTCCTATTTTTTCTAATTCCCCCTCTTAGATTCCCAAACTCGCAATGGAAAATGCTCGCACTGAAACGATTTTGATAACCGGGGGATGTGGCTATTTTGGATATCGGTACGTACCATTTCATATTGTTTATCACTCAAGAAAACAAATTTTAAACCGTCTATAATGATTTTAGAGTGGAGTTGTGCTGTCGCGCTATTTTATCGCCACAAGATGGCGCTATTGTACCAGATATCGTAGCTAGATCTACACTGACAGATCTGAAGTAGAGTTTAAAGAAGAAATACATGCATTCATTATCGTTTTTGTTGTACCTTTATAATTTTACATTGTTAAAATGGAATTCTTGCAATGAGTTTCTTGCATAGATGAATTCATGTTTGATTTCCCTGCAGCCTGGCATGCTCTCTGCATGGAAAAGGAGCCAAAATCGTTCTTTTCGACACAGTCCCTCCAAATCAAGACGTTCCAGAGGACATTGTGTTTGTTAAAGGAGATATACGGGAGTATGCGCACATTGAGAGGGCTATCACTGGTGTGGACTGTGTATTCCACATCGCCTCCTACGGCATGTCTGGCAGGGAGCAGCTGAATCGGCATCTGATCGAGGCGGTGAATGTTCAAGGCACTCACAACATCCTGAAAGCCTGCACTGAGCATGGAGTGTCAAGGCTGGTTTACACCAGCACCTTCAATGTGGTGTTTGGAGGCCAGGTGATAGAAAACGGAGATGAAAGCCTCCCTTATCTACCTCTCCATCTTCACCCCGACCACTACTCCAGAACCAAGTCCCTGGCAGAGATGGCCGTGCTAAAAGCAAATGGCACATCACTGAAGGACGGTTCTGGGGTGCTGAGAAGCTGTGCGCTGCGTCCTGCAGGAATCTATGGGCCTGGTGAGCAGAGGCACCTTCCCAGGATAGTTGGCTACATAGAGAAGGGGATCTTCAGGTTTGTTTATGGTGAACCCAGTAGCCTGGTGGAGTTTGTCCATGTGGACAACCTGGTGTCAGCACATGAGCTTGCTGCAGAGGCTCTGACCTCTGAGCAGCAGCACCGCTCTGCTGGCCAGGCCTACTTTATCTCAGATGGCAGGCCTATCAACAATTTTGAATTCTTCAGACCTCTGGTAGAGGGCCTGGGCTATCCTTTCCCCAAACTGCGCCTCCCCATCTCTCTCATATACTTTTTTGCCTTCCTCACAGAAATGATTCACCACCTCATCGGACCCTTGTATAACTTCCAGCCACTGCTAACACGTACAGAGGTGTATAAAACTGGCGTGACACATTACTTCAGTATGGCAAAAGCTAAGGCAGAGCTCGGTTACGAACCCCAGGAGCACAGCCTGGATGAGGTTGTACAATGGTTTAGATGCAGAGGCCATGGGAAAAAATCTCACAGCTCCTTCAGTCGATTTCTGTTAGACATCCTGTTTGTTGTTTCCTTTGTTGCTGTGGCTCTCTCTTTTCTTCCACTTGTTGGCAGTTGATGAGCAGCTAAAGCACAAGAAAATCACTGATACCTCTTTTAAATGCCAAATGTATCAGGAACAGTTCTTAACTAAGAATTAGTTAGTTTAATTTCTTACTCAAGTACATAGTTTACAGTTGTTACATTATTCAGGTTACACACAAGCAAGCCTGGAACACAGACATTAACACACAGGATGCATATACATACAAGGGGAGGGATGTTGGAGTGATGGGGCTCCTGCACATCAGTGCCGTCTGAGCGGTTCTGGGTTTGGTGTCTTGCTTAAGGGCACCTTGGCAGTATTTAAAGAGAGAAGAGGCCCCTCTCCAGCAAACACTGGACATTGTGTTCCAACGTCCATGCAGGACTTGAACTGGCCACCCACCAGTTCTCAACTCAACTCCCCACAGACTAAAGTCTTAAAATAACAAAGAAAAATGTGCAACTTCAAAATCAAAGTGGTAAGCACGCTGCAGGTTCCTTGGGCATAATAAAGCAGCTGTCTACAGAACAACTTGATGCAAGCTTTGAATAAAGGCTTTTTTCTTTTATTGTAATGTTTCATCCATCATGTGGGGAAAAAGCCTCTTAATTCTATACCTTTATGTTATTTTTATCTCTTATGGTTGCTAATTTCAGAGACTGTATGTCAAACTTTGAATTTTTGTACAAGCCTATTAAAGCACACCTCTGCAGGCAAAAATTGATAATAATGTATTACATGTTTTTAATGTTTTTTGGTAGAATGTTCTAAAATGCTCTGAAAACTATGACCAATAAAACATTACAAGGCAATATGGTTTTGTGTTACTTTAAACTTGGATTCAAAGTAAAATTCATGTTTGTTTTTTTTTGGATAGCTAAACAGTTTGTATGTTTGAAGACTTTTGATAAAGATGTCGATGTAGTAGACTGGTTTTCATGGCTACAGCAAAGCTATGAATCACAGTCTCACAGTAATAAGTTACCAAATATAAAGCTCACCAAGGCCTTCATTTGTGGTCGTCATGGCCAACCATTCTTTTCCCCACAGCTTTTTATTCAGTTTCCATTTTTTATTATGACTCATACACTCTGCATTCAGTTCAGTTCTACTTTGAATTAAATAGTCTTTATATGATGCAGCCTGATTCAAGATTAGAATGATCCCGTATTTAATTATTTTTTAAACTTATTTTTTGATGTTATGTTATTGTGTATTAATTGCACAAGGCACACGAGTCAGACATGGCAAACAAGGACAAAAAATATATTGTGTCTTTGCCCCTCACTTTTCCTTTCTCCACTTTCCAACACACTCCATCCAATCTGTGATAGTCATGTTTTGTTACCAACATCCCAACATACCAACAATATTCCTATAAAGACCTATAATTAGTCAAAATAATTGGTCATTATCCCAAAATGAATAGAGCCGGTACACACTGGTTAGGGGAACCTGAGATTATCTTTAGGCTAAAAAAGGTTGATAAACTTGAGTTTTAAATAGCTCTCCCCTCAATATTACTAACTCACTGCAGTTTATTTCTGGTGTAAAAGGAGTCGGACCAGGTGAGGCGGGCTTTGAATGGTATTTTTGTCTGCCTAGGATGGATGCAGACGTCCCCTTCTCTCTAAACTATTCTCTTTTCAGAGCCGGCAGCCCCTTGCTGAGTTGGTCGCAATCATTGTTTCTCTGCAGCATTAACCACATTCCAGAGAGGCGCAGCGCATCCTGTCTCCATCCCCGCATTCCTTTTACGCAAACGAGTCCCCTGTGTAAAGGGGTATTTTATTTTAATTTTCGTGAGCTTGGCTTGCTCAGACTTAAATGCAGCCAATATTTACGGCGTCTGCGATTATCCAGCCTACTTTGATTCCTTCCATAGTGACCGTAAGCAAAACTAGAGAAAAACCCAACAAGGGGAAATTCCTCCGCGCAGCGCGCCATTGACTGTAAAGACCTTTCAACTTAACAAAAACTGAAGTTGACAAACGTATCCCCGTCGGCTGAAACTGTGAGAAAGAGTTAGTTTTTTCGGCGAAGGGGGCAAAGCAGAAGAAGACGATGCGGCGCACTGTGGAGCTTTCTCGGTCCGTCGGTGGTTTTCTGTAAATGAGCGACGGCTGTACCGCGGCGTTTTGTTTTGATTTCCATGTGAAATGCAATTAGTGCTCCGCGGTGCTCGCTAGTTTGGCTCGCGGAGCGGAGCACACTCTGAACTTGTTTCTCGCCTCGGGAGCACATCATGGAGCACTACCAGGAAGATTTGGGACTCCGGGCCAGTAAACTGATGGAGGACCTTTCCATATATGATGCCTATAATGACGGAATATACAACGCGAGGAGAGACTTGGTTATCAATCCCGATTTGGACTTTTCGGCTCCGGCTGTGGCAGAGCATAAAAGTAAACCAATGAATGGTACATCTGTGCTTCACCAGCAGCATCACACAGTGGAGAATTTCACGTCCGGGAATAAAGTGTACAACGCGGCTCCGGTGCGCCCCGTGAATTGCAACCGGACCGTTCCTGTGGATTTTTGTGCCCCTCAAAGAGACGCAGTTTATAGTGAGGAGGGCTGTTGCACCAAATCCGAAGTGGCTTTGCCGTGCTACACGGGCGCGTCCGAGAGGCACAGGAGATACTCTCTGGAGGTGCAGGGCCACAGGTACAGCACCGGCTCCACCTTCGACGGCGTGCCTCTCAACAAACCGGTGGCTCTGCCCGGCAACAGGTGCAACAGTGTCTGCATTACCAGCAGCCACGACGGGAGGTATAACGCCACGAGTCCCCGGTCCAGCCTCGCGTCCTCCCTGTCCTCTCAGGAGCAGAGCAAGCATGCCAGCCCGAGGTCAAGCATCAGCAGCCCGCGCACTAGTTTGGTGGTACCGGGTCAGGACAGATACACAAGCCCCAGGTCCAGTTTAGTTCAGTGTGAGGGAAACAGTGTCCTCAGTCCCAGGTCCAGCTATGCAAGCACCGCCAGCGACACGAGTAAGCAGTCCAGCCCCCGGGCGAGCCTCAACAGCTGTGACTGCTGCAGCAAGCCCAGCAGCAACCGCACCAGCGGCATCAGCATGGGCTACGACCAGAGGCACACCAGCCCCAGATCGAGCACGGCGAGCCAGTACTCCTTCACCACCAGCCCGAGATCCAGTTATTCCGACTCGAGGTACGGGCCCGGGGTCAACCATGATCTCGATGGGGCGATTCTACACGCAGCGCCACTGGCGAGTCCCCGGTCGAGCATCTGCAGCCAGGATGGGGGCGCAAGACCGGGGACCACCGCAAATTGCGTGGTCAGTCCCCGGTCCAGCATCTCCAGTCACAGCTCCAGGAGTTCCCGCAGCTCCAGGGGGTCTATGAGCATCTACCCGGACCTTCAGCTGCCCTCACCCAGGTCATCGATGCTGGGCAGCAGTTTACACGAGGACACGCTGCTGCAGGAGTTCGGGGACTCAAACGGGATCCAAAATCGCATCCATCTCCAGGGACTCTCGGTTGTGCCAGAGCCCCAGCAGCAGTCAGCCCAGACAGGAGGGACTGTGGAGATGACCGCGGGGTCGCCATCATCCTTTAGTTATGGGATGTCAAAAACAGCCTCCTCCGGCCAGAGGTTTAAGCTGCCTTACCAGGTGACCCCCAGCCGAGAGAGTGGGCCGAGCCAGGCGGAGAGACGGCTGGAGGCGCTCACCTTGGAGCTGGAAAAGGAGTTAGAGATGCACATGAAAAAGGAGTACTTTGGTAGGTAGCATTGCATGCAGATTTGTTTTCTAAAGCACCCCTGGATCCTTTCAGAACCTGCAAGTATACATGATTATAAAAAATATCAGAACAAAGATCTGTTGTGTCAGAGACATCAATTCCACCTTAGGAAGTGAAAACCACTGAGATTTTTAAATAAACTACTTTGAATAATAATTATGTAGAATTCAAGGCTCCCTTATGAATATTGTACTTTATTAGGTGAGGATCAAGTTATAGGTAATCTGGGAAAAGGCCATGTCTAAGTGATCAGTGCTGTGGATGCCCAATAGATTGGCATTCACAGTTTCAAAATAACTAATTTGGCCACATCTGCCGAGCTCTGCTCAGTCAAAGCAGCATGGCTTCAATTTTCTCCTTGGATGCTTGATGAAGACACTGATGCTCTGACCCCAGCCCCTTTGCCCATACTGTCCTCACATGCTTCAGTCCTCCCAACTATCTGCCAGTTTTCTGCAATGTGGCTTTCAAAGAAAAGCTTGCTGGTCATTTTGATCCTGCAGACAGAGTAAATCCAAAACAACAGCCCCAAATTAAGTTTTTCAGCTGACAAGAACAACATTTCCCTTTATTGTGGGATGTTGTTTCACTGAATACAAAGATTTCTCCATGGCAACAGTTGAATAAACATACAATAGTGCAAGTGAAATGTCATGTGTAGCTTTCTATGTTTTACAATACAAGCGAGTGCCTACTGAAAATGGAGTTTAAAGTAATAGTTACAGTAATGTTGCTGATGTTTGTCTGTGCAGGAAGAGGCTATTTATAGATTTGTCATCTCTTCAAGGTCTATTGTAACCTGCTAATGCTACATTACCACAAGCAGGTCCCTCTGTGGGAGATAAGAGTGGCTTTGCAGGGCAATACTAATTTCTGTCTTGGCAGAGCTAACATTTGCACAGCGCTGCACCTCGCTGAATGGAACCTTCTGTTCTGCCAGAGCAGACACCCTTCGGTCATTCAGAGCAGCGCGGTCTGGTTTTGTTGAAAATGCATTTATCTTTTGGAAGAAGGAGAATATATTGTGGTCAGTGATTTTGTTTTTTTCACTTGGTTTCTAGCATTGAACATTTTGTAGCACATTTTTATGATTTGGGACTGTGTGCTCAAATGTGTTTGGTTCCCCAGCTGAAACACTGCCACAGAAAGCTTGCTAAGGAAGTTGCTGTCCACCTTTGAATTAGCAGCCAGACAAATGGCTGCAGCCAGAGAACAGTGGCTTGTTTTATAGCTTGTGCACTTGCTCAGAGTGAGGCTGAGACAGCTGTTGATTTGTTCCAGAGAAGCAGGTGAGAGATGCACGATGGAGGGAGAAATGAGGAAGACTACAAGGAGCAGAGAGATGATGGAGTCAGAGAAGCAAGAGGGTGGAATCAGATCGAGAGAGAGAGAGAGAGAGAGAGAGAGAGAGAGAAGGAAAAAGGAGGGAAGGAGGAGAATGCAGTCAGACGCTCTTCATACCGAGCCGAATAGAGACAGCTCTGTTTCCGTAGCGACAGTGGAGAAATTGATCGCCGGGGCTTTTTATTTTGGAAGGGGGGAGTAGGGGGGCTAGCAATGCCTGCCAGTGTCCCACACTGCCTGCCTCTGCTCTGCCGTCCGGCCCTTGTGTGGCCTCTGTTTGTTGTGGTGGCGAAGGAGCTGTGAATCAACAGCTGGCCCGATACAGGCCTGCAAATGAAGCAGCCGAGGGAGGCCTATCCACCTCCCGCCCCCCACCCCTCTCTCTTCTACACCACCACCACCACCACCACCACCACCCCGCCCTGACTCCCCCGTGAAGCCCTTCATTAACCAGCCAGTGGGGAGTCGGGCAACACCAGACACTTGGCACACGATCTTGGCTGGCGGGCCAGACATAGTTGGTGGGGGTCACATCTGATCACCTGCCCAGAATTATAATGGCAGTAGTCATGTACATGGCCTACTCACACACACACACACACAAGCACACACACACTCGCTGTCTGTCTAGCGGACACAGTACACTGGCACGTTTGTGCTCTGACTCTGTGTAAACGTTTACATGCACAAATTGCTGCTGACATAAGATTGGATGTATAGTCATTCTTCAGTCTCACTTTAAGATTTAAGCCGTCATTATCCTCTCATGTAACCTGCTTATATCTAGAGACTGGTTTGATTCATCAAACGCTCTCAGATGTCTCACAAGTCAAGACCCCTCTCCTGTGAAGACGGCGTATTTTCCAGGCTTTGATCCTGTTAAGACCTGCTACTCCTTTTTCACAGTTCCTTACCGCAGATTTTACAGGTAAAAGCTGCATTATCGGAGGGCTGTAATGATTTTGCATTGGAAAATACATGAACCTGCTGCTTGTGTAGAAACTGAGTCATTCCTATAAGACAAAAAAAATTGTAGTTTGGCAACATTTGGCTCCAGAAACTAGAAATCTACACTTCACCCCTTTTTTTAATATTACTTCTTATAGGTTTTATCTGCACTCCTCATGTAACATATTTATATTGAGAGATTTGTTTGATATCTTGCTTTTTGACACACACGCTGAGCGGTGGTTAAAGTTTCATGATTCAGGCAGTACTAACCTTCTTGCAACGCGCAGCACATTCTGTGTTGTTTTCACTGACGGTAGAATGTGAATTCAAATGTGTATCTACCCTATGTATCGACAATTATTATTTATACATTCTTGCTACAGTTACATCAGAAAATAGTTACTTAACCTCCTAAAATCACATTTCAAATTTGTAAATGCTTGAACCTCTGCATCAAATTTTTGGGGCTTTCTTCTTTCAGAACTAGCTTAAATCGTGATTTTAAAAAAACATCATCAAATATCAAGACATCATTTACTTACTCTATTTTTTTTTTCCATTATCAGACTTATCAGTTTAAATCTGAAGTCACAAAGCATTTTCACAGGCTAAATAACAAGCCAGTGTTAAGCAGTGCTTTTTTTAAAAAAACAAACAAACAAAAAAACCCCACAAACATTAACAGCTTGATCTCAACCACTGCGTTTGGTTTAAAGGTACAGGGATGTCTGTGCATCGAGTGATGCAGATTTATTTTTAACCCCAGTGAATGCAGAACATCCTGTCCTTGCCACATGGATGTGTTACGGAATGGGCACATGAGGTATTCTGCATCCTGTTTTAAATGAACTACCAGAGTAGTTCAGAGATTTCCTTGCTGAAAATTCAAAACCACACCCTCACACAAAAGAGACCTAGAATTTTTAAGCATTTGTGTGGAAATCCAAACATTTCACATGTGGATTTTTACATGAAAAAAGGTGTCATTAGAGTAACAGCGTATGGAGATCTTAAGTACATAAAATAAAAAAACAAATAATGTTTCCATGTTAAAAAAATGAAACCCAGAAAGTCTTGGCAACACATAGAACTTAGTTTTTAAGAAACTGCAGTACAGCTGCAACCAGAGGGAAAAATGTAATGAAAGTAAATCGATGAGGCTTTATTAATAAATCACCTCTCCTTAGTTTAGCTGGTGGGTAGTGAGTTGAAGCCAAAGAGCCAGGTAAGAAATTGCATGGTCATAGATTCATTTTGTGGAAAAGAAGTAATAAATAAGAAAGAGAGGGGAGAGGTTTTTTTTTAATATAGCATCCTCACTTGTTTTAGCACAAAGCTTGATAATTGTACATGAGAATAGAGACACAGTGTCTCTGCTGTCTGGGTACATGCTTATCTCTCTGTCAGTCATCCAAGTTTTCTGAAGCTGTTTACCAAAATACAAACTCTTTTGTGATTTTCTTTTGTCACTGTGGTAGCTCACTAGCTGTCAAATGTGTAACACAGAGATTCAGTGACTTAGAGACTCAGGCAGATGTGTTGTGATTCAGTAGGTTCACATGAATGCATGTTAAAACTCTGGAAGAAATGTTTGTGTCAAGGCTACATTGTCATCAGTGGAACAGGCAGTGAGGGAGAGAAATCAATACACAAAGAACACAGCAGTGACTAACATCTGCATCCCTCAATTACTTCTAAGTTCAAAAATGAAGAGATTGTGTTTTCAGGAATAATGACTGGCATTTCAGTGAACTAGATGTAGTTTTTTTTAACTTTTGAAGCTGTTGATTAATTTTTGTAAGCTAGGGAGAAACTACAGGAGCTGTGAATATGTGTTTGTTTACAGTTCAGCCTCTGACTGAACTCAGTCACTCCTTTAGCTTTTTTCATTTTCTCTGCTCCTCTCTATTTGTTCATGATGTACAGGACATTCCCCCCCTCCAACAAATAGACTGATTGTAGTGCAGGTCAACACTCCACTACTACAGACATGTTGGAGTGAAAATAAATCTACCTTTCAATGCAAAAATGTAAGGTTGCTTTTGGAAACTTGAACACATGATGTGTCATTTCTTCCACTAAAGGTCTCCAGTAAAAAATGAATAAGAAGCACATACCTGCACTAAACCAGATACTGCCAGGAGTTATATGAGGGATGAAAGAACTTCAAAGAGATTATACGCAGCAGAAAATATTATTGAAAACTTAATGTCAGCTGGTTTCCTGCCTTATTGGTCCTACCTCAGGCATCACTAGCTTTTGGCCGATGAATCCTGTGTGTTTATCATGAGGACATAACACACTTTCTTGCTTTTTTTACCTGCAAACTCTATCGGTCCTGTTTGAGTGAGATTTCACAAAGTAGCTTTCTACCAGCACCTGTATTTAAGATCACTTGAAGTTTACTTGTTCATTCTTATCACTGGTATTGTTCTGTTATCTTCATTAAGTGCATGAGTTTGTGACTTGTTCAGGTTGCACCAGGAAATGCCAATATTTGACTTTGATTCCGATTAATTAATTTGTGCAAACACCTCCAGTTTTAAGGGAAGACATGTAACCTTTGGGTGGTTTTCATGTACCCTTGTCCTTTATCTGTCTCTTACAATCTCACTTGGCTGCACTGAAGCTGTTACGAAAGGGAAATGATTTTTACAGATAGCCAGGGAATTCCACTGCTACGTCACAGTTAGTGTGTCCTTGACGTTAATCCATTTCGAAATGTGTATGTACTTCAAAGATTAGTAATGATTTATCTGTGAGGAGAAGAGGAGGAGGAGGAGGAGGAGGAAGGTGGGGTCAGTGAGCAGCTCTCTGTTGGGATCTTGTGATATCTTGTGTCCTGTAGGCACTGTGACCCTGCACTCACCCCACCCAGGCTTTGACCCTGCACTCCCTGAGGAATATGACCCTGGTGGAGGTCGTCTTGGTAGAGTTTGTAGATCATTACTCTGCTGTTGCTGCGTCCAAATACTTTTAAGTCACTGTTTTTTCTCCCCCTTTCTAATTTCTTCACTAAAGGTCACAAAACTCCTTATAGTTGGTTTGTTCAGGCTTATGCAGTTGTACTTGTGTGCCTGTGGGTTGTTTGGCATTTCCTGCCTGGGTTGGTCAGTGCGTAGCTCCTCCTCTGTACAGTGTTTTGAGCAAGAAGCAGGGTTTCGGAGATAGATTATCAATTTCTCCCTTCCCTGATAACTTCTGTTAAGATGCATTATTGCAAAAGGAGCTTAACCCCAATGTCCTTACAGGAAATCAGCTCAGAATGCTGACTGTACTGTGAAATCTATATCTATGTATGGCATTTTTTGAACTACATTGCATTGTAAACAAAGGACAAAGTATGAATGCATGGATAATTCCAAAACCAAAAGTCTTAACATCACTATTACTTCAGAGAAACTGCATGTGTCTACAGCCCAAAGAAGACATTTAGTTTGCTGAGTTTTAAAAGGTCCTCGAAATCTTCTCTTTAAATGAGCTTCCTATGAAGAGCACTGGAGTCCTTCAAGAAGACAACATTTTCTGCAAGTTGGAACAGTTGTGTTTATTTCACATGAAAGATTCCTGCATTTTGTGTTTGTGCCCGTTCTCCTCTCACTGGTTTAAAAATGAGTGAGATTTACATGGAAAAGGTGGAAGTCACTTATTTCTGTGAACCAATTAGTGAGCAACATTTGAGCCAGCAGCAGCTGATTATAATGATGGAGCTGTCAGTCACTCATTTAACTGGATTCAACTTTAAACTTGTAATGTTTTTTAA
>JAQNCA010000001.1:18536595-18552435 GCA_029783725.1 Acanthurus tractus | reverse complement strand
CCCCCCCCCCCGCCCCCCCCCCCCGCCCCCCCCCCCCCCCCCCCCCCCCCCCCCCCCCCCCCCCCCCCCCCCCCCCCGCGCTTGTGGACAGAGGGAGGGTCAAGTCCAGAGTTGAATCCTACTGGAGATGGTAAATTCATTACATGTTGAAGAAAAGAAATCACGTTTTTCAGATTCCCTAACACGTGAAAATGTCTGTGAGGGTTTTCAAAGAGACAATACTGAGCAGAAAATACAGCCAGTGCAAATTCATTTATAATACATGAGTTTTCAGCTGCTTATCCAGGACTGAATCATGATAGCTGCAGAGTGGTTAAAGGATGGTCAGTTTATATAATCCCTTCAGCATGTTCAGGGTCCGTCCAGAGGGGGTTCACTCCATCTCTGTGTGCACAGATTTTCCTCTGCAGCTTCAAGACTCAGTGTTTTCATTCATAAATTCATTAAATTTGCAAATCTTCTCCCATGTCAACCAAGAAAAGCACGAGACAAGATAGATACTTGACGACAGGGAGCCCTAAACCAGCTCTTTTAATTCTCAGAAACCCAACTGGACATGAAAACCCACACAGCATCTGTGGAGGGAGCACATTCTTTTGTGGTGGCTTTAATCAGATTTTGCCTTTAGACTCAGCACCGTCTTCACCATGTGTGTCCAGAAAAACATCCTCATAACTGAGGTCACTATGTTAATGCAGTCGTCAATCCTGCAACTCATTAAAAACTCACTCCCCCACAACAGCACACCCTTAGTTGTTAAAGTCTTCTTGTAAAATTCCCTCTATGTGACTACAGTGTAGTTCAATAGTTTGTTTGGTGTTTCTGGATCAACATTTCTGGCAGTGAAACAAGAAGATCAATACCACCTCTCATGTCTGTATACAAAACACCAGGCTACAGCCAGTAGTAACTTTGCCCAAAAGAAAAGCTAGAAACAGCCAGCTTGACTCTGTACAAAGGTTAAAAAAAAATCCATCTACCAGCATCTCTGAAGCTCACTAATAACATCATGTGACTTGTTGAATTTTTAAACACTAGGTGTAAAAAATAAAACAACAGTTTGAAGTTTAACAGGAGGTTTCATGCCATTTTTAGGCTTTTTTGTACAGATTAACAACATAGCAGGTTAATTTACGAGCCTTCGAGGTGCTGTACAGAACCAGAGTGGCTATTTCCTGTTTTTTTTAATTCTTTGTGCGAAGTTAATCAGTAAATGGCTGTTCCTTCAAATTTAAACAGAGAGATATGAGACTCATATCAATCCTCTAATATAGTGTAGTATAAATAGTGTTATCCAAAAAAAGTTACGCTCTTCCTTTAAGCAGATTTTGTATTAACAGGGCACACATGTATCTGGGTTTATTGATTGCTTTGTGTGATGTGTTCATTCTCCTGTTTTTGCTGTCCCCGTCTCAGGACTGTGGTCTCCAGCTCAACGATGAAGAGGGCCACCGCTGTTATCCACTGGAAGGCCACCTGCTCTGCCACGGCTGCCACATCCACCGGCTCCAGTCACAGGTCCCTGCCCACATGCCCCCTAGCTACCCCCTCCATGTCACAGAGCTGTGAGGGGAAGGTGGGTGGATAGAAACCAAGCCCTGCCTCCCAGGTGACCCGGGACACCAGCAGCGGGGGTGAAAACTGCAAGCACCCCAACCAGCAGTTTCCAGGGAAGCCTCTGAGCCACCGCCCCTGTCCTCAACTGGATGGCCGGGCCGTGGACCAACACACACAGTGCAGCTCCCACCACAGGCCCTGCCGTCACATGACAGGGCTGGGAAAAAGGATCCCCCTCCTCCTCCGAGGTCCCCTTTTCCCCCCCTTTCCCTGGGGTGCCTAAAACATGAAAGCCAACACACCAGCTCACCCAGAGGGCCCCCATGACGTCACACCTCCTGACCCCTGCGTATTCATCAAAGAGAGGGATTTTTGGATCGGAGGAAGAGAACGCAAACTTGTCTCGCTCCCTGCTTCCCTGTCTTCCTTTCCATGTTTATCATTCCTGCGCTCTGATTGAGGCGGTGTACCGCAGCAGACTCATCAGCGCTGTCAAGTCAAGTCTAGAGACCGCTGCTGATGTCGATGTCGGGAAGGCCGGGGAATCGAGCCGCTACATTCCAGTGCTGGCTGGACTGGACAGACCCCAGGGTGGGCATGCTGTGCCTTCAGAGCAGGCTCTTTCGGTGCAGCTTCTAACACTGAAACGGAGTCCTGCTAAAGGCTATGCAAAGGACACCCAGCATCATGACACAGTGCTGTGAGAAAAGCTATTGACTCATCTCTCCTCACACCGCACTGCCCCAGAATAACAGATGCACCGTAGCACCACAAGCCCAGAGGACCGACTGACATTCCATTTAGAAGTCTTAGACGAGACCTCGAGAGATTCACAAGCAGTGTCTTAATTAATGATTATAATATGACAGAAAAATAAATTTTTAGATGCATATAGATTGTCTTTTATATATGAATATATATTTTGCAGATGTTTTCCACATAAGATAATAGACATAGATTCCAGTTCTTTCTGTTTGTTGCTGCGCTCACAATAGATGCAGAGGTGAAACACACTGTCATGTCACACAGTTTGAAACTTCTGAAGACTTTGGGTCTGTTGTATCATTTCTCCTCCAGGGCACAGAGCCTCTTCATGTGTTTTCAGTGGGTTTGCAGATCCACAGATCTTGTAGGAACAGACCTAGCTCAGATAGCATTTGCCTTCAGTTGTTTTATTCCACTTTGAGAGACAAATGTTAAATGCCTAAATCAGGTTCTTTGCTTAAACTTTTCTGACCCTCTGTAAAAGCTGCCGCTTCTTCGCAAAGTCGTCACACAGGAGTTCCTAAGCTTAAAGCTAACTCTTCACTTTCAGAATTATACTGGTGGGTACGTTGTCTGTATTTATACTTGCGTACCATACACGTTTTCATGCTAGAAACTGTGGTACCAAGCATTTGCTGTTTAAACAATATCTGATGACTGCAATTACTTTCAAAAGGCAAAGTAATTTTCTGCCACTGACACTTTATGATGTGTGATTGTGACATCTGGCCCATCTGCTACTCGAAGAGGGATAAAACAATGGCAAATACTTTTTGCTCCTGGTGTGTTCAGGACACTGTTTCCTGGTATGTTTTCCAAACACTGGTTTTTGTCAGATGAGCACTGAGGACACAGTGTGTTACTTGCAGGAACCTCCTCTTGTCCACATGCCTTAAGACAGAACAGGTATGTGTGTGTATGTATGTATGTATGTATGTATGTCTCACTGTCTGCTTTTGTGCTTTGGAAGGACGGCCCTTAGAACCCGGAGCTGCTGGTCCCACCTGCGTTCTATGGGGAGTCCCCCCCCCAAGGAGTCCCTCGCTGGTTTAATGTGTGTGAGTGTATTGGTTTGTGTGTGTACAGTAGACGGGAATTAGTCCTGTGTGTATATGTGCGTGTATATATATATATATACATGTATATATATATGCAAAACAGAAACTACATAAAAAAAACCTCTGAGCTACAGTGGTGCTGGAAAAACAGTCTCATCCATCCCCATGTAGTTACCGTCAACAATGAGGGTTTTTTGTGTTTTTTTTGTTTTTCAGATTGGCACTCATTAGATCCACTCTAAAATATTGTAGAGGAGCTTCTGTTCTTTTGAAACTCTGCTCACTGTTGCACCGGCCAAAATCTGAGCTGCTGCACATTTATGCAAATAAACCCCAACTTCAAATGCTTATTTCAAATATGGACAGTTTGTCTGTGTGTGTATGTTTGTGTGTGCGTCCTGTTCGTGTGTGTGTGTGTGTGTGTGTGTGTGTTTGTATGTGTTGTACGTGTGTGTGTGTGTGTGTGTGTGTGTGTGTGTGTGTGTACCAGTGGCAGGGCCATTGCACATGCACCTCACTGTGTTTGCAGGGCAGCGCAGCACAACGACCCCTGCTCTCTCTGTGAAAACCCCCCAAGTGATGATTTTCATGACTGCGTTTGTTTATCACGAACCTTCCTCCAGATGTTTTTGTGTAATTCCTGGTGTTTGTTTGGACATCTGTTAGTACCAAACGGATGGGGTTTACACTTGATCCAATACCTGTTAAGAAACGGATGTATCATTTGACTGTAGGTAACTCCACCCATCTGGTATTCAAGCAAGAATAAAACAACCACCAACTATTATGTGCAAAGGCTGGCCCAGCTCTTATTCATACTGTATCAACTTGAACACGCAGGTCTGAATAAATACTACTGAATGTGTCCGAAACAGAGACTGAAGGCAGGGGTCCCCACAGGCAGAAAGTGCTTTCTAATGTAACCTGATGTGATGAGATTGATTCGAATGTAATAATGATTAGTGTTGGTCCTCCTCCCGGTTGTATATTTGTAAAAGCAGGACAGGATTGCATACTAGAAACATTTTCCCTGTCATTTGACTAACCTCAGCTCTGTACAGGGGTTCTGGTCAAGAAATGTGTGCCATACTTGAAGAATGAGGGTTTGGAAATTCGTCACACACAATATCAAGCCCCTATTCTCCTTTTAAAGATGTCTTAATTCACCTGTTTTAAAAGTACTACTTCAGTTTCTATTGCATAGCACACAGCTAGTTACCCTGTACATAAAGAGGCTAGTTTTTTATTTTATTTTTCTGTCAAAAAATCACTTGGAAAGAGAAGACTTTCTCTTCTTATGCTAGTAGATCCAACAAGCACATCTCCACACCTGTCACACATCTTTTGTATTGCTAAGTGTTTTGATTACCTAGAAGGTCCATAAAAAGGAAACTAGATCTATTTATCTAAACATGAAAAAAGTCTAAAGTTATTTAATGTATTAAAAATTGGGACGTATCATTTAACTGTAGATGACATAATCTGCTTTTTCAATAAAGTGGTTTTGTAGCTAACTGCAAAAAAGATCTGTTTTTCTTATTTATTTTGCTGTTGATAGACTTTTTTGTGACATTTGTTTACAAAATGAAATTGGTCTCCATTGCATTACACTGAGTTACAAAATGATAAATAGGTCTGAGTAACAAAATAATAAAATAAGTCTGCTACAAGCTGATTTTGGTGCAACGCATGTAAATCCTATATTATTCATCTTATTTATTGAATATAATCCAGAGATTTTTGAGAGTTTTTCTCTCATCAAGGTTTTTTAAGTGGCAGTCTGATTAATGACAGCCAACAGTCTCAAAAGGCTCAATAAAGCCCAGATTGTGAAATAATGAATAAATCTGTTAATTAAATACAACAGTTCAAGTGCAGACCCCCAATAGGGACAACAAAAAATCTTGCAAATCACGGCAAGCTGAATTAAAAATGTGCATAAGGTTGATACCATCTACAGTCAGGAAAGTACTGCTGTATAATTACATAAACGCACGCAATCTTGCAGCGTGTCATGTGATGGACTCCATCCCCCGGGATGTAGCCGGGTCCTGTGATGGTCCGATAACTAGAAGCCTAGAATAGATATGACGGTCAGCAACACATTATGTTCACTCCAAAAGACACACTAAAAAATATAAAGAAAAAGAGACAAACTGTAACAACTGAAAGACATGAATTTAAATGTAGTTGTAGAAGATGCAGAACAGTCGGCAGACACACAGTCATTGAGTCAGTTTCCTTGGTACCAACTCTCTCAGTAAAAAGCTATAATACATCAATATTCCTGGAAAAAAAACACACAGTCATGATGCACTGATACTGCGGGTATGCCCATTGATTTTTTTACATAATCTTTAGCTAAAAAATTGAAAACAACCACAACAACAACAAAAAGCAAGCATAAAACCATGAAATAGAAGCACAAATACCGTCTTTCATTCAACATTTAATTTAATTTAATTCAATCTTATTTTTTGATCCAAGAGAGAATATTTTTGTAGAAACCATTAGGTTGTAATTTCAGACTGTTACTTTATTCACAGCATTAAAACTGTCTCCTAATTCTTTTTTATGGGATGATGGACTCTAAACTGCTCATTAGGTTTTACAACTTGAGTAAAGCTGTTGGGTTGTTGAGAAGAATGAGGAGACTGCACCCCTGTGGTGTTGTATTGTACAACATTTGAGCTAATTGGAGCATGAAGTTGGTTGATTACAGGAGTTTTCCTCCTGATATCAAATATGAAAGTGTGAATTTTCCTCCAAACCACGATAGATTGCTTCCCCTCACAATGTAATCACATCATTGAAGCTCCATTGATTTTTCAATCTTTGAATTGTGTAACTTTATCAATTTGGCTGCACAAAAACTAACTGAGGCCAATAATTTGCCGTTTCCATTAGAAAAACTTTGTTGTTATGTAACCCTGTAATTAAGATCACATATTGTGTTCTTCTCATGGAGGAGGCAGCCAGTAAAACACAGGAAAGCTGAAAATAAATCAATAAACATTCTTGTAAATAAATCACAGCTTGAAAGGAAACAATATTTATAGAAGATGGAAAAGCAGGTGGAGAAATGTGGACCCACCCAAAGGACATTTAATTAAAGAGTGTCTTGCTTTACTGGACACGATAATGAACTGCAGTGACTTCAAACACTCAGAAAGGTTGAACCCACAATGCAGCAGGTCATAATAACACCTGTCTAAGCTGTTAAATTAAGAGGCCTGAAGTGCAGTGAAGAAACACACTTATTATTTTTTCACCCCTGTCAAAATTTTCATCATGTGGTTTAAACCAACACTGGGCATGTCTGTAGGATTTAACAACTGCCCAGCATGCCCCCAATTTATTTTAGGTTAATTTGGCTGTCAATGTGAACCATGTAACCATCACATGTGATCTTTTGGCCTCCTGGGTGCAGCGAGGCAAGGTTTCAGTTAGGTAGCAGGTACAACTGGACAACCTAATCACCAGGAAACTCTGTGGTTAAGGTCCGCTCAGGTTTGCACACAAAAAACACCTTTTCAAGGTTAGAAAAAGTCATTTTTTGACTTGACATTACTGGTTTAGTTGGCACTAAAAATTGCTGCTAAATGCCCTGATGTCTCCTCATTCAAACACATGCTCAACAATAAAGCAGCTGAAAAATCTCCCGTTAACCAGAGCAAAAGCAGTCAGTTCTGGCATCCATTAATAGCTGTAAAATGTCCTTGTGATAAGCAAAATTCACATCTTAAACTTGGGACATTAATGTCCCAGTGCAATTGTAGGGGCTCATATAGACCTCCATTTCATGAGTTACATCAAGTTGATATGTGCTGTTGAAACACTGAAATATAACGTGAAATGTACAAATTTAAAGGGTTTCTCTGAAATTTAAAAAATAAAAACTGTAAAGATTTATTAAAATATTCAGGCTGGGTGGAGAATGAGGCCAATTTAAGAGGAAGACTTATCTTAAGGAGCCATACCACCGACAGCCACTAGGTGTTGGCTCCAAAAGTCCCGGCTTCAAAAAATACCATCAACTTATCTTTAATAATATCAAATCAATATTTTTTTAGGGCTAGGATTAGGATTGCAAAGTCATTGTTATGTAAGTCAAGCTTTGTACCAGTGTACCAAAACACTGAGCTGAAGATACAAAAACAATCAGAAGATCATCAGGGAACTCAAATGTTGGGCAGTAATTATAAATGGGTCCATAATGACAAGCCACTTTTACATCAGTTATCTGAAATATGAATAATGGTATTGTTATAATGTTTATTATTCATGTCTCTGCATGAAGTTGGTAATAAAGATTGAATATGCATGCCTCAGGCAGTGCTGCTGTCATCTCTCTGCAGATCCTGCAGGTGAGTGGGTGGGTTTCAGAAGAAGGGAAAGACCCATTTCTTATTGCTCACTTGCTAATTTTCTGCTTCCTACTTAATCACCAAGAGGGTAAGAAATCAAGTCACTCTCTCTTTTCAGTTGTGAGCAATACTCGGTTGAGAATCACACTCACAGATGCCATTTAGGCTAACTGTATGGCTTCCAAGAAGGAAAGACAAGGAGAAACAAGGGAAGAGGAGTTTCGCAATTTCTGCACCTGCACTGAGGATAGAGCTTGACAAAAAATATTCAAAACATGCAGACCCCATCACCCTCTCAAATTAAAAAAAAAAACACATAGGTGAAGCTCTACATGCGAACCACTGATACGCAGACAGATCGAGATGCAGTGAGATGTTTGTGTGGGTGTTCATGAAAGCAATGTCTGCCCACTTTGTGACCGCTCTCCCTTTAGCTGAACAGTGGTGTTCAGTGTGAGGAGCTCTCCGGTGTTGGTTGTCAGCTCCATGAGTCGGGGCACAAAGCAGCCTTTATGTGTGTGAGGGTTCCACCCTGTGACTCAGGGAGCTGTGTGTGTCTGGGTGTGTGTGCGCGCAGAGGTAGCAGAGCCCCTGGGGGATCGGCTGTGAGGTGAGCTCTGTTACATGGCACAAAAGAGCACCTTCCCTCTGGTCCCTCCAGTGCCAGGAAATGATTGAAAATATGCTTGCCACAGGATTACCTCATACACTCCCAATCTTAAGTTACTGACACTTTGTCGCCTTCCTGTAACAAAAATTTCTGCCTCCTGTTTGCTGCTGTTCTCTGACTCATTATGCAGCCAATTTTTTTTAGTTTTCAGCACACTTTGTTTAATTAATATTTGCTTTCAATAACAGAAATACACATAATTACAGTGTGATTCAGCTTAGTTGTTGTTTTGCATTGAATGTTTGAAACCCACAATTTTTGCTTTTTTTGGTGAAAAAAACTTAAATAGGGGAATTTTATTATATATTTTTTAACTGCAGCAACATTTAGAGCCTAATTGGCAGAAAAAATACAACCTCATTTACAGCAAACACTGGATGAGATGAGTGATTTCACAAGAAATTGTATGTTGAATAACTCAAACTGTGTTTAGGACACAGCATTTACAGAATCAATCAAGCTGTTTGGTTTAAAGGATCAGTCCACATCAACATATTTTCACTCAGTCCTTTCAAGAGGCACTCCACAGAGTTTATTTGTAGTGAAAACAGTTGTATAAAATCTTCTGTTGCTCTGTAAGGAGCTGAGAAAGAAACCCTCATGATGTCATTAGTGTTATTTTTCTGACTTGGGTTTAACTTTTAATGGTGTTATCAGAAAGTTGGCTTTATAGACAAGAGTTGTGGAGTTTAAAGGGCATTTCCCAGTCATGGCAAATGTTAGGGATCATATCCTTGTGTTTCTTAATGGGAAATGCATCCATCATATTTGAAACTTGCCTCTGTTGCTAAGGACTAATGTCAGGAAGTCTTTGCTTCTACCTTCACACATTTCTCCAATTTTCACTTTCATCCTGAAGGATTCCTCTTTCATTATTTAGCCTAGCAGTGTGTGGTTTGGTTGCTACAGTGTGGTTGAGTTTGTGACTTGAAACTGTGTGTGTATATGACTCATAACAAATCAATCCAGCTGAGTATCATGACAGGTTGGGAGAAAGTCAAGAAATGTAATCAGTAGCATTCCATTAATTTCAAGACGGACAGCAACAGCCTTTAAAGAGAGAGTGTAACGTTCCTGTTCACAGATAGTAAAGAAAAATGTTGGAACTTTTTCATTAATTTCAACAATAATTTCATGAAAATAAGCACAACCTGCAATGGACTCATTGTGTCTATTCACACAAATCTTGTTGATAAAATTTTGTGACAAGTTCAGAGACAGTTTTAGTGACAGTCAGCATTATCACTTTACTTTATCTTGACCACATTTTTATTGTTTACAAATCTAACCTCAGATTAGAGTTAAGGATCTGGATTCCCATGTAGCAGCCATACCTGCATGTCATACATTTCCCATGCACCCTGAAAATAAAATCATTGTAAAGCATCATTCAGACATTCAATGTGGTGCAGACATAAAAAAAGAAACAGTTGTGCTGAAAGTTAGGAAAACATTTGGCAATTGTGTCCAGATTCATATCTTATAGAGGAAATTTATTTCACTATTCAACCAAATGCTTTAAGACTACGTTGATCACTGATTTGACTCATGGACTATAGCAATTGTTATAGTGCAGAGGTGAGTGATTCACCTCCTCAGAAGATAGAATAAACTGTTCTATCTTAGGGGAATATTTTTTTTTTCTTCGTTTATGCTGAGCTGAGTCACTTCCATGAAACAGCCAACAACCGTGAAGGTTAAAATAATTCATCCTACCTCCCCTGCTGGCGAGAAAAAACCCACAGTTGTGGCTGCTTGGCATGCAATGTGTCATCACAATCAGAAACAGCCTTGATGTGAAAACTGTGAGATAGCAACTGTCACTGTCGCTGTGAACACGCTGATACACCGCGTCACGAGCAGACCGACCATCAGCGTGGGAGTAGTTCTTTTTTAATCTCTCACATTGCGAGCCAGATGTCAGTCAGTATATCTGTATTTCTGTGGATTCAGTAGAGGCAGTGAAGACAAAAAGTCTTACAATGGGTGCACAGTATTCAAAAGCCTACACAGATTAAAAGCAGATAGCTGACCTGGAGGTGTCCCAGGAGGATAAACAAGCCCAGCTGTCTGGTAGTTTGAGATGAATCACTGAAGGAAAACCTCTGACTGTTCTGACAAGTCAGTGACACTTCGAAAAAAAAATAATTAAACTTGCCCATGAAAATAAATTACTGCAATATTTTTTACGAATACATAGAATGTGATGTTTTTCCTGGTTGGAAGAGTTGCAGACTTACAGAGATATAATTCTCAGGGAGATGAGAGCCGCACTGCTTCATTTCCCTCCACCAGATGGTCACAGAGATGTGAAATAACGGGGGAACTGCAGTCTTAGATCATATTGTTCTGCATTTTTAAGGGCAGGGAGGTTTTGGTGTGTCGTGTTTTCCACATAGAACCCGACAACAATGCATTTAAATATAGATCCAGTTAATGGGGATCTGAAGAAACATATTAAGGAGGAGACTCAGAGCCTCAGTAACAAGGGGTCAGTAAGAGACCCCTGCAGCCTCATGGGATTGCTGCTGGCTTCCTATGCTGCAGCATGACGAGCTCTGCCCACGTACTAAAGTTAATCTTTATATAACTCCAGTAGTCGTGGGAAAAATGAAGTTGGGCTTGACTCAATGGCTTTTTTTTTTTTTTTTTTTGGTCTGCAGGGTTTCTGTGTCACTTCTGTTAATGGCGGCCTCAGACTCCAGACTGGGAACTTACTGTAAGAGGGATCATTGACTAGGTTTGTTATCAGGATCTGTGGTGGGAGTGTGCTGTGTGTGTGTCTGTGTGGGGGGTCTTAGTCATGTGTTGGCAGGGCTAATATTTAGCCCAAGAGAATATGTTCTCTGAAAGGTTCATGGGAGAAGAGAATGGTTTAAATCATGCACATAAAAAGCTTTCCATTGAAGTCCGAGCTGAGAATTAACACTAGCTGCAGACCTGCAGGCCTCTCTCCTCCTCTGAGGCCAAGTTTCCGAGCTTGTTTACATGCAAGGATGCTGACCCTCAAAGAGCTTCCAGCAGTGTGGCTCATGATGAATACAAATGATACAAATGCGAGGATAACCTGCCTCTCAGGCGATGTTTAACCGAACTGCAGGGTAGAAGCTTGCTAGTTTAGCTCGTCAGAATAAAAAAAAAAAATATTCCAAACCTCGCCATGAACTTGGGACTGCACAGTCGAAAAGTGGCAGGGGGGGGTGACGTCTCCATGGCAACCACCGCACTGTGGCAGGTTGCGACCCTGATCGAGCCAGGGGGGCAGCTCTTTAACGGGGCCGGAGAGAAAAAAAATGACTGACAGGCTCAGCCAATAAAGCATGAAGTGGAATGTGAGGGTATGTGGCGGCCATTGTTCAGTAAACATCTCAGGAACGCATGCAGAACCTTTTTCATCCTTTCATGTTGCTGTTGGATTCAGCTCTCCAGTGAACTGAGCCGGGGCCTATTCATTTGTTTCCTCATGTTGACTTGCTGCTTGTTTATTTCAACCTTTTGTTCATGACTGAATTAGTCTGGAGCAGTCATAACGCAGCAGTGGCTTCCAGGTAGCTATATGTGTGTGTCTGTGACTCAGCTGAAAGCCCCTGACAGATGATTTTCATGCACAAATATAACCATCTGAAAAAATGTGACACGATCTCTGGAATGATTATTAAACATGTAGAAAATCATGTCTTTTAGGCATGAGTTACTGAAGAGCATTCTGCTAATAATTGCAAGATCCTAAAAGGGACAATGGAGGATTTTTTTGGTCCAACTTCTGTATCTTGTTTCAGAGCCGCAGATAAAAAGAATAAGTTCGATTTGAAGTAAAATATTGTTGCCTGGCAACAGCATTGGAAATCCAGCAGTGTCTGGGGGTCTCTGTTTTTTTTTAACTTTCTGTTTGTCCTCATACACATTCTGTAATTGTACCGAGCCGTGACTATTACAACAAAACACTATGAAATATTTTGATTTTCCTTAGTGGATTGTGTTGAAAGGCATCGTGTGATGTATTTTTAAAGATGCTGCGACTAAGACTATTATCATGTGTGATTTTATGTTTGTAGGAGAAGAATCACAGACACATTTTTGTGCATGGCTCTGAAACATTGAGCAAATTAGGTTTAATGATGTTTAGGTAGAGTGCCAGGGAGGACTGGCTTGCAGTCCAGATGCTGTTTAGTGCAGATGTTTGTTTTTCTTCTTTTTAATGGATGCAGTGGAGTCTGGGGATTTGTGGGGAGGACCAGTACAGATGCACTGACCTTTGACCCTTTGTTCCACTGAATAAATGTAAATTACTGGGTTGCTGATTTGCTCCCAGTGAATGAATCTGGCCCGCTGATGCCATCTAGTGACAACATGCTCACACAACTCCGAGAATACACACTGATACTGTAAAGAGAAGAATACAGAACAGATGCTATGTTTTTGTGTGTTTACTTTTTTTTACATCAGATGACTGACACAAACACTGATATTGCGTAAAGATATTTATTCCAGTATCTGTTCCTGTGACAGTGGAGACTGTGAAAGCATATTTCACTCTGCCTTCCACAACACTCTAATACAAAAAGCTTTCTCCCCTCCCTGGGGTGAACAAACGAACATAGAAAAGAAGCACTTCAGACAGTCACAATATAAACATACAGAGTGCCTCAGCTCCACTGCGTGGGAGTGACCAGCTGCCTCTGCGAGTCTCCTGTCCACGCAGTTCATGAGCTGGATACAATGATGTGGAGCAAAGTGAAAGTTGTTCTGGGGGCGACTTCACTCAGGCAAAGTTATGCTTGAGGAAGTTGATGAGTCCGTTGGTGGAGGAGTCGTGGGAGTGGACCTCTGCGGTGTCCTTGAGCTCGGGCTCGATCTTCTTTGCCAGCTGTTTGCCCAGTTCGACTCTGGTGATGCGAAGGGGGGCAGGGGAGAGGAGACAGATGGAGGAGAGATGATGGGTTCAGTGATGTGGACATTTAAAGAACATATGGAGGGTTTTATCAGTTCTAGCCACATGTTGAACACACTGTAGTGTTTAACTGGATTTCCTTATGGGTCCAAAAAGCTCTTTTTAGAGATGAATTCCAAGATAAAGTGGCAGAATTGTACCAGAGTAACAGAAAACATGCAAATACATGTGACTGATTAAACACAGCCCATATGCATTGTAAAAAAAAAGCTTTGCCTCTTTTTTTTACCATCTGCTGATACACAGTCTCATTCACTAATCCCTTTCTTATACACTTGTTTTAATTCTTTTAAATCATTAAACAAACTAGCCTATAAAATATATGTCTTTGCAACTGATGATACACTAAGTGAGGTATCATAAATGGCTTGTGGATCATTATATACATATTTCTGTCAGTTTCAACTCGACTTATTCTGTGTTTCTAAAACACACACTGCTTGTTTAGAGCTTATGAAATGAAAACTGTGCAGTTTATACAGTATACAGTATATTTACAGTATATTTACTGTATTTGTATAATGTACAATATGTGTATAGTAAAAACTGTCTCACCCCCACTGGTCAAAGCTGTTGATCTCCCACATTACACCCTGGATGAAGATCTTGTGCTCATACATTGCTGTAAAACAAGGGATGATCATTTTTCACCACAATAAAAGAAAGAAAAAATACTGCGGAGTGGCTGTAAAGAGAATTAGATGTTTGTTTTTCATTAAATGGGATTTCAGGAGTAACACAAGGGATCTGTACATAATATAACCTGTTCTGTTGACATTGTGTCTCAAGTAGAAACATACTCAGTGTTACTATGCAACAGTGTGCAGCGTCCTGACACCTAACCTCATCTAAAAACTGGCTATCTGGACATATTTCTCAAGATATCCTCAAAGATTTATCTCACAGTCTATTTTAGTCATGCCAGTTATCACTGCGCAGGGTTGTGCAATGCAACTCACACAGATACAGACAGACTGTAAATTGCAGCAAGAGTTATATTACAGAAATAGAAGTGAGCCAGGAAGTGAATAATTTGCACTAAATAATGGCCTGTGATGGCTTGCAGTAGTGAAATATATGACAAAACATTCAATTGCACTGTTTGGATAAAAGCATGAAGACAAATAAACAATTAGAAAAAAAACTTACTATTATTACAGCGACATAATCAAAATGGGTAGACAAACCCTCCTTGAGTATTTTAAACCTTAATAATAAAGCTAAATAAAAGACAGATGTATTATCTGCATGAAATGTGTAAATAAGTGTGATTATGTATAACGATGCATGCGTGCAGGTATAGAAGGTCATTTCTATGCATAATGTGTATGTGAGTGCTGTATAGTATTTCCAAAAGGTGCTTCTACTTTCATAAGGACAAGACTAGCCTGAGCTAAAATTCATCAAACTTACAAGATAAAAACACCTCTCACAAGGAATAACAGTTTATTTTCGATAACATTGGCTATTATTCATAAAAACTGTGTGTGCTCTCACCTATAAGTGCTCCAAGTGTGTATGGGGACAGTTTCCTGAAGATTATGGAGTTGGTTGGCCTGTTTCCTTGGAATACCTGAATTAATCAAAGGAAAATATCATATAATACAGACCACATTGTGCACTTCATCACAAATGCCCTGTAGAGGGTAAAGATAGCTATATTTATAAATGGTCACTAGGGGGCACTACCAATTATACTTTTCTCATCTGATCCCAACACTTGTAGAGTGTAGACAGCAAATTCTTGCCAGGTGTAATTAATTTTGTACAAGCAACAGCAGATGACTGCTTCTGTTCAAATTGAGTTTCACATTTTTTATTATTTGTTACAAAAGCCATTACAGAGCGTTCATTCAGTGTGATTCGTCATTTTTTCTTTGATTCTACTTACTTTGTGTGGCAGGATTTTCTCCAGAGCCTCTCCACTCAGCCCACTGGCCTCCAGCTCCTTCCTGGCCTCCTCTGTGGTCTTACCCTTCATCAGAGCTTCTGTCTGGGCCAGGAAGTTGGCCAGAAGAATCTACAGCAACATCACAAACACACCCACATGTTCAGTTACAGTGCAGTACAGTGTGTGTTTAAAAGTGAGTGATAAACTGTACATGCCAGTCTGGTGAGCCAGCAGTCTCTGTGTTGTACTCTGATATGCTGATGAGTTGTTTTTCTGACCTGTAGCAGACTGACTGGGACAATACATCATTTTGGTTGAAAACTTTTTTTTTTTTTTTTTTTTTTACATAGTTAATTTGTTACGTAATTCATGGTCTGAGTCTATATATTTGATTACAGTTTAACTCCCAAGGGTGATCTCTCAGATATACATATTGAGATTTTCCAGACAATTGATGCACTTGCGAAGTGCACACCTCTGCAGCAATATCTTAAATCATAATTTTATCGACTCAAACTTTAAGACATCACAAGAAGGTGTTTTGTGGTCTCTGAAATAAATTATGGAGGTAACAGCTATGT
>JAQNCA010000001.1:18474221-18485238 GCA_029783725.1 Acanthurus tractus | reverse complement strand
ACTTTCTAAACTGAAAAGACATTTTACCTTTCAGCCGGAGCTTGTTCTGGAGCTCTTTGTCAATCTCATCTTTGTGGAACTGTGCGTTGGCAGTCTCAAAGTCAAAATCTTCTTCAAATTTCATGGGGCCATCTCTACGCACGTTCACCTTGCCTCTGCTGCGGTTTCCTCTTCCACGGCCACGGCGGATGGACTGAGCAGCAGCTGAGAAATAACAGATGGGAAACTGACAACCAGCAATGCTCCAACAAGCAACATTTACACCTACTGTGCAGTCAATAACACTGGGACAGCAGTACAGCACATTGTCTTTACAGTGAAACCTTAGATGTAAGTGCTAATGACAGCTTTAATTTGAGGATGTCAACATCCGTCTCAAATGAACTGTAGAGTAAAAGCAGCCTTTCAATCCATCATCCCTATTAGGTGCCACTGTCATAAAATAACATAAACTCGAAAATTACAGATCAATAATCCAACTCTGTAACCAAATGTAATTGTAGTCAGTGACTGACTGTAGGATCCAACCTAATAAAAGACATCTAGTGCATATTCTGGTAATGCTCTGTCAGACCTGTAATGCACATTTAGCGCAATAAACTTTTAAAATAAATTAATGTGTTTTTCCTTCCCAACTTACAACATTTAGCATGTGACCAATTAGACGGTGAGGAAAATAATTTTCCTTATCACAGGTGGACTTATTTTTATGTCCATGCAAGTTAATATTACCACTACTACTTATGCAACAAAGCAAAAACAATATTTTAGTGGCTGTTTTTATAGTGTTTATAAGTATTATTAAGTAAAGGTGCAAAACTACTCACCAGCAGCCTGATGTCTGTTTGGATCCCGGTTTTCAACAGCACCGTGTTCATTATCTGGCTTTGAGTGCTCAGGCACCTTCTTCACCTCAGGAGCTGAACAGCAAAAGACAACACTTATCATAAATTTCACACATAGCAGCGAGACTTAAAGCAATAAATGCATAAAGGAATCTCTAGGCACCTCACTTTTTGATTACATTCCAAACAGAGAGCTACAATGTGGTAATAAAAATGATCATAGATATGTGTTGATTTCAACAGAATTTAGGATAAGTTATTTAAACATAAGCATAATAACAAAAAAACGTAGGTGTAATAACTAATAAATTCATCTGAATGCATGCTACGGTCTCTGTCTACATGGATGCAACAATAAAAGGGGGTGGACTCTGCTGTGTCATTAACAGTATGTGTCCAGCAGTTGAGGGCAGCCACTGTGCTGCATTGTTAGCTCTGGGGAAAGTCAGCTCTGTACAAGAGGCTGAGCAAGTGCAAGGTTTTTGAGGTGGAACAGACTGAGCGCTGAGTTATTTTAATCACCTCAGATTTGGATTAAGTTGTTCAATTATGCAGTGTGTGTTGGCCATCCAGTCAAGTTTTCTAAAGCTGATCCCTTCTTTAAAGCATTGGTGTTAGTCTTTGAGTGACTGTATGAACACAATTCACGTTCATCTTGCAAATGTTATTACTTCTACATTAAACCAAAAATGCAAGTGCTTTCTTATTGGATCAAAATGCAGCACTGCAAATTGTGCGGGTGCAATGCTGCCCCTGCAGTTCAGTTCTGCCTATTTAGCTTCTTCAACACCAAATAATAAAATAAAACTTGAAAAATAAATAAATAAATAAAAATTTAGGAATCACAACAGAATCTTTCATGTCACATTGTGATGCATTAAGGACCCCACACCACATTAGTGCACAGTGGTTTAGTATATTTAAGATGCCTTCAGTTACAGAACACATTTATCCAACTTTCAACTTTGTGAGAAAAACCAAAAGAGCCAAACTAGACAAAAAGAGCATTACAAGGTCAACATGTATGCTTACCCTTTCTCTGCTCCAGGAGGTCTGGTGGCTTTTGGCTCCCAGCGGCAGGGCCAGTGGGTCTGGGAGCTGTGGCTCCTGTCTGACTCCTCTGTCCTACAGGTGCAGGTGGTGCTGAGGCACCTGTCGGGGGCGCCTGCACTGCCTGCTCCAGAGCTGGGCTTTTTGTTAAAGTGTCCAGCTGAGGAGTAATGCCTCCTGCAGATAGCAGCAAAGTTAGATTTAAATGATCTGATTTTCTTAGAAGCAGAGGCAGTGTAGTTTGCCTTGCAGCAGAGATAATGAGAGATTAAAGTTACACATAACGTAAATTTAAAAACAGCAGGAATCAAGTGTTGCTCAACACCTGCCTCAGAAACAGAAGCCTTTCTCACAGGACTTCCTAGAAAATTATTTAATTATGTGAGTGGAAATGAGAAGCGGTTTTGACGGATCACTGTAGTGAATGTGACAAAGAACACTACAGCCTCTAACCCAGGGGTGCTCACACTTTTTCAGCTTGCGAGCTACTTATATAATGACCAAGTCAAAATGATCTACTTCCTATACAAATGCTTTGCATAAATGCATGAACCCATGTTTCACAATACAACTGTGTACATTTGTTGTCATTACCTTACTCCGATGACTTGTGTAGCTCCTTCACTCATTTTTATACCCTTTCTGAAGTTTAGTAGAAATAAACTGGGCAACTCGGCAACGCGCGCGTGCGTCACTCCGCTTCTTGTTGTCTGTTTCCATGGTGACCACGGAAAGACCCACGAATTGCTCTGAAATAGCGTGCGCAGCTTCCAGTCTGCCCGGATTAGATTGGATTGAATTTTTTTCTTGATGCCATGCGATCTACCCACATTACCTTAGCGATCGACCGGTAGATCGCGATCGACGTATTGAGCACCCCTGCTCTAACCCTTGCATTAATCCACTCAACGGTTGTTCTCAAAGTGCTTTCAATTCTGAGTAGGAGCTGGAAAATATAGCTGAATTTAGATATTATCTTAAAGATTCTCATATTTAATTGATGACCAACGACATACCAACCACATCTATGGCATACTGTATTTTATCATGTTATACCACACACTAATTGTGTACATTGTGATGAGCTGCATCTCGCAAGTCTCTTATGTTTTGAGTTTTCATTTAGACATCTTTGTTACTGTTCTTCGCCTAGTGCTTTGCTTAGTTTTGCTTAACTTTTGCTTAATTCTTACCTCCTGCTCCTGCAGATCCAAACTGCTGAGCTGCCAGAGGTGTAACACCAAACTGACTGTATGGTGCCACGGGAGGTCTGCTGTACGGAGCATAGGGCCCAGCTGACTGGAACGATGGTGCAGCTGCAGCATTGGAGGATCCAATTGATGACTAGAAAAAATATGCAGAATACTTTCAAAAGCTGTAACAAAACAACCGGCCCTTGACACAAACTCATGTCTTCCATATGGGATACTGATAATTTTTTTTTGTCATTTCTGATCACTGACACAGACAGGAACAGCAACATCATCCACAAGACATGTAAGTCCAACTTTAGTTCTAGAAGGCTCCAAAAGACATGCTGTTACTATATCTATAACAGTTGGAAAAAAGTTGGTGACACTTACATGCCCAACAGTTTTTGATTACTCACACTATGAAAACAGGACTGTTTGACAAAAGCATTAGGCGCACATTTAAGATGTTTAGAGACAAACTTTGCCAATTTTGAACTATATTTTTAGCATTACATTGTGGGTGGTTTGTGCAAAAGAACAATTGTAGATTTCCCTCAGTGCTGTCTACACCTAGAGCCCACCAGTTTTTTGTTGAATGTCTGTTTTTTTTTCTTACCTACAATTTTTTCAGATACATATCTCAGTGTACTGTTTATCTATAAAACCCATATTCTCAGATTTACTGAATTTTTTTTAGTAATTAAGCAACAATTAATAAATATCAGTATATTCAACTGCATAGACAGCCCAGTTTTATATAAGGCTGATCCTTGTAATGAAATACCTCTTCAACATGAAAGTTAAAATACTTGAAAAAGATGATGAACCTGCTCTTTTTTACATCAGAAACTTGACACGGTTGGTAAAGCAGTGTCACCGTTAACATTTAAAAGACTCCGCTCTTCTTCTTAAGTGTTCCAGTAAGCCATGACAGTGAGAGTTAGTATACACATGCACGTGAACCCTTAAGGAACTACCTAAAATCTGTGCTTTAACTTTGCAGAAAATATGTACAACATGATACAAACTGCCATACACAGCTATTTATTGTACAAGAAAGCCTAGAAGTCATCTTACTTACCTGAACTATGGCAGGGTCCTGAGGCAGGCTGCTAGTGGCTTTGGGTGGTTCACAGACAGTTAGGTCTTTTATATCACTTCCTCTGAAAATGATGTACTCAAACACTTCCTCCCGGGGTGGAATAGGCCTCTCAGTAGGTCGGTCTTCGGTTCCAAAAGAGCGAACTGTTGGAAAAAAACAAACAAACAAACAAAAAGAAACATGATATCTAAAACAACTTAATACCATATGTCTATTTGAAGCCTAGTAAATCGGTGTTTAAGTGTGGGTACCTCCACTACACAATTCACTTAAATCATACAATCTGACAGTAATTTAATTCTTCTTGAACTGATCTTCTTCAAGAACATGTTTAGTTTTAAAGGGGAAAAAATGAGTGTAAGTGAACCTAAGTCTGGGCACTACGGGTTGAATTTCGTTTTCTATCATGCCCAGACATTGTAAAGGAACCAAATAGTGAGATACAATCTAATCGCTACGCAAAAATAACCCTATCTTTAAAAATCATCTGCTATTTGGCAAAACAGTTCATCCGTCAGGTTTAGAGTGATAGGTTATCTGCTTAGCTTACGTTACGTAATAAAAGTGAGAAACTTATCTGAGTTCACCAAACCACGTTGAAATCAACTCAGCTGCAAACCTGTGTTTAAAATCTAATGTGTTTTTTTTGAGTAACTATGAATTCACTTTCTCTTACATTTTATACCACTGAGTATTCATCAGTGAGGACAACAAACTTCACGTTAGCAAAACACAAGGTAAACAAAGGACGCACGGTGTTAACCAGCACCACTTAGCTACTGGTTAGCTACAAAGCTAGCTAACTTGGCTAACTGCGCTTACATTAACTGCTGTTTTGCTATCGCTAACACATGTGTAAGCTAAATTCGGACCCTTATTAATTACCAGAGTCCACCAGTCCTATTTCTAACTTACCTTTAGCAAGAGCTACTGTCGAGTTTTCAGTGTCAATGGTGTACAAAATTCCTTCATAGCGAATCTCGGCCTTGGAGATTAGGCTAATTTTGCTGCCGATGTACGGCGTTCCTCCTCCGCTCATATTTATCCGCTGATTTTAATAACGCTCTTTCCACGAAATCTATCCTCTGGTAAAAAGACTGGGAGTTTTGTTACTTAAAAGGCTGCAGTATTAATGCGACAACACATGAATCAGTATGTTTTAAGCCGAGACAGACTTATCCGTTTCTAAACCTTTCCTAACACGACATGGCCGTTTTCATTTAACTTCGCCCGCCGCTAAGCATGTTGGGAAAAAGGCTGTGCCTCTGAAGTTGCCTCTTGTTCCTCCCACTGCAACCCCTTTTCATAAATGATAAAAAAAATGTTTTGGGCCAAAACATGGTAAAAACCAATATTATCAACACCGCATTTTCGTTTTCGATCACTTTTACGAATAATTTGAAGGAGTAAATATATCAATCAACCTCTGATATCTCCACAGAGGTTTAAGGTCCAGATATTTGATCATATCGCGATACTTCACACTGTTCCCTTTCCACCCTGCCCCCATGGTGCTAGATAGAAGAATTTATATGTAAAAAATGTATATTTTCTGCGTAACCTGTTTTTGACACATCATTGCACGATTTTTGCATGGTAAACTCTGAACCGAAGACACCCAGAAAGTGACATATGTTGTGTGATTTTGTAACTACATGAGACTTACACTATTATAGCAGTTTTCTATATATTGTTTTTTTTTTTATCAATCCTTATACTTAATCAAACAAGACTTGAAGAAGAATCATAAAAAAAATAGGACCCCCTCCCTCTCTCTCCTAATGACGTCAGATTCATTCCCACAATGCCCAGTAACACGCAGGCGCACTGTAAAAAAATAAGACAGCTATCTGTGATCAGAGATGGCGGGCGCCTCCGACCCCCTGGAAGATATGCTCTTTTCAGAGGTGGATGAAAAAGCTGTGAGCGACCTAGTGGGCTCTTTGGAGTCACAACTTGCTGGCCAGAGCAACCCAGTAGGGAAAACAGACGAAAACGGAGGCGCTGGCTCAGTGGCCCCCGCTAACCATCACTTAGGAAAAACGCTACCAGCTCCAGTGGGCACCACAACACTAGAACAACAACAACAAGGACGGCGTAATAAATCTGAGATGCGCCAGGAGATCAACTCTAAAGACGGCAGCCCGGACAAAGCTGTTACATCTCCTTCTCTGGGCTGTACCCCTTCTTTTGGCGAGCCTTCCACTACTTCAGCTGCCGGTGTGAACGCCACTAGCAGCGGTTCGCAATCACATGGAGCATCCATCACAACACTGACTGCATCTGGTGTGTCAACTTTGGCATCGACGCCTGCCAGCATCAGCACCACATCCAGCCGAGTGTCGAAGGTAAACCAGGGCACAGGTGAGACATCGACGGAAGCGAGCCCGCCGAGAAAACGCATTACCACCCCACGGAGGAGCGCGTCGGCTCGGATAAAGAGTTTGAACGGCGCAGCTGTAACGACGAGAAGGAACAGTAACACAGCGGTGGCTGAAAGCGTTAGCCCCGTGGATGCCAGTGCACCGACACCGAACTCCACTCGACCGGTGACATCCTCGATCAACACCTCGACTTTCACCTTATCCAACGCCAACCTCCCTGTTGGTCAGTCGGCTATCGCGCTCGACCGGGGGACTCCTACCATCGCTTTGCATAGACTCCCGAATCACATCGTTGCGAGCATAGCCCAGAACGGCAACGGGACCAGCGCTTCGGCTTTGGTCCAGCAGAGCACTCGCACAGGAACCATCACCTCCTCGGCGTCACAGGGGGACCATGGCAAAACACTCACAGACACCGGGGCTTCCAAAACAGACGATTGTCAGTCAAAAATTGTAATGTCAAGCCAGTCTGGCGGTGCCAATCCTGCAATAAACACTGTTCCCCCCGCGCCTTCTGTTGTCACACCAACTACAACCACAGCGACAGCTACAACAACCACAACAGTCACCCAGCCTTTGAGCTCTGCCACAGTTGCTGTTTGTGTTGCAGGTGTGGCAACAAGTTCTGCATGTGGGGCTGGTCAGACTACATCAGTGACTACCACATTAAGCATGGTCAGGCCCACAGCCCCCTCTCCAACGCCGGCTGTGGCCACCCCTGCACAGTCTCAACCCCGTCCTGGACTTACTGCACCTCAAAGGATTGTAGCCCCCCAGCTGATTGTCAGACCACCTCAACAGCAGACAACTATTCAGCTTCCTCCTGGGTTTACCATCCCACAGGGTAAGGCTTGCAGGAGCAGGAGGAGAGAAGCAAGAAGCCACTGTGTTGAAAACTACTTTACGTGACGCTCATTGTTTTGTTGTCATTAGGGTACAGTGTTTGTTTGAGAGTCTTCAGTATGAAGGGGATTATGTGTTACATCTTGTTATCTTACAGCGTTTCTCTGAATGTGTTGCAGAGGCTTTCTGAGTTAGCCTGTGTACATACTGTATATTGTATGTGCCTGTTCCTGAGAGACTGTGAGTTTTGACATGGCCACCTGGGGAATCAAACACTTCACCCAGCAGTGTAGCTGCTGTGATGTGCCCACTGAGCCATGCAAAGTATTAATTATACACCAAGCATCCTTAACACAAAACAAACAAGACAATTATGAAATAATCTCTGAGAAATAAACACAAAACATACAAAAAGTTTGCAGTGAAACTGTATCAAATGAAACATATCTACACATTTTGATAATAAGATCAAATAAGATTTTTTTTTGCTGACAGGAAAAACTTTAATGCGACCATTCTGTTGCATTCACGGCTGAAAGTAAATAATCATTTGTAAAAGTTTATAGGAGCTCACAGGCAGGAGAAGGAAGGAGTCTTTAATATGAAATCCTGTAGAAATGGGACCAACAATGGATTCACACACAATATACTATTGACATTTACAAGCAGAAACCTCAGGGCTCCTCTTTTGCAGCATGGAGTAGTTAGGTGAACATCAGTTTGTCTGCTTGACTGTCCCCAAAGTTTCGAACATGCTATTTAAGAAGACAATGTGATGGAATTTCTTTCTTAAAATTGTACATGCTAAAAATACAAGAGCTCTTCAATAAATTTCCTGCCGCTCAACAAAATGCAGGTTGATCAGTGGAGACCTGTTGCCCTCTACACATAATTTGCATAGCTTTTTTTGTGTCACCCTTCCCTTGCTGTAAGTTGGGAATGGACAGGGGAACGTTTTTGGGCAATTCAGCTGAACATCAGTGTTAACTGTTTTTAATCACTTTAGAGTCTATTGTTGGTAGCAAACACTGCAGATGGATTTTTATTATTCTGTAGTTCTTTATTGTTAGTTAGTTAGGTTATTTATTTTGCTCATAGGAACAGGCAGTCTACATTGAAATCACAGAACATTTGTTTCATTACATCCCATGACCAAAGAGGGGCTGTTCCAAGATTATAATGCATTTCAAATTCCTTAGGCCGGTAGTTGCCCCGCCAACCTAAAGAAGTATACCAATTTCCCCAATAAATAAATCGGCTCACAGGTAGGGAATACCTATACAACCACTTGCCAAATAGTGCTACTTTTTGGTGTCCCTAACTTGGTGGCCCTGTTTGCAAGGTGTCTCTGACAAGTGGGAATCCTACAAAGATGAACAAATGTGTAATAAAGCATTTTATTCTGACCTCCAACTGCTGCTCTGATTTCCAAAAAATCTTTTCTTGGATAGTAACTTGAGGAAGCAGCATTGTAGAGAGTGTTGCAGGTACTATGAAACAGACAATAATGCATGGTGGTGTGTGTTAACATGAAAATAACAGATAATGATTACAGTCACATCACATTAAGAACATGGTTATATACAACAGAGGAAGCTCATTATTTTGTTTGTTGTCAGCCTTTTTAAACTTTGGGAAGGTTGCTCACAATGGTGGTTTAAATGCTGGCATAAATCTGCTTGGGGTGTCCCTTTATATAATTCTGAAAGACAGCTTCCAGCCAAGCAGAGCCAAGTGTTGTTAAGGCCCCTGGTGTAAGATCATTCACTATTTAATTCCAGTGGACTTGACATAACCCAATTTGTTGTTTCTATTTGTTGCCAATTATAAAAATCAAATTATCTCTTTTATCACCTCTTACATACTTTTCTTGGTCTTGAAATTGTGTTAAAGTGGCTCTCCAGCTTAAACATAGCATTTACACTGTCTTCTTGTTTAGAGTATTTATTTTCAAGTTGCTCATCAACCTGCTAGGATTTTAAGGATGTAAACCTAAACTAGGATGGTTGTCTCTCTGTGGCCAGTAGAATCTACAAACCTGCCATCTGCATCCAAAAATATCTGCATTTGGTGGGTTACAGATGTAATTATTTTCCCTCTAATGTTTGCCCCCTGCGTTTCCTCAGGGATGGTGTTGGTACGAACAGAGCTGGGTCAGTTAGTGATGGTTCCTCAGCAGGCTTTGGCTCAAGCTCAGGCTCAAGCTCAGGCTCAAGCCCAGAACAACATCTCTCCAAGACCTGCCACCCCTACAACAGGAGCGTCTTTCAGAGTAACAACTCCACAGGTGAGACTCTGCTACAGAACCCACATGGCAGCTGCCACATGTTCACTTTTTTAAGTATGACCACTCAGCAAAGAATCACTCAGGGCTCCATACTGCAACCAAAATGACTGAATATGCATCCATGTTTAAGAGTGTGTAAGTTAAGTGTGTGTGGTCTCATTTATGCAAGTGGTCCAATCTGGGGGAGAAATTGTCCTGCACTGCCTTTTAGACGTATGCATGCAATAGTTAAGAACAAAATTGTCTCATGCCAGAGTAAGATAATCAGCATAACTATAACAGATGTAGTCTGTGCATTTGCAGATTGTCATTTAAGGCTGTCTGAAGATTGATTATATGAGGAAAATACCCTGATGTCTTTGTCAATCATATCTATGCTGGTAGAAAACGGCGAATGCCACTATGAGAGCAACTGGTTATCCATTTAAAGCATTAAGGTGAATAATAAACCATGTGCCCTACGTATATCTGATCAATATTCCATAACATGAAGTTATTCAATATAATGTAAGCTGCAATTACAACCTAATAATATCTCGAAATCGCCAAGAATAAAACAAAATGTTAATTTTTTAGTTGGCTCAGAAGCTTTGCTCATTTTAAGAGCAATGCAATACCCCAACAACAGAACAGATAAAGGAAACTTACTATATGCATCCCTTTTTATGGCACTATATTGTCGATAGATACAGAAAAAATACTGTTGGTCTGAAACTTGCACATGCGTATTGAAAACAAAAAACTTGTTATCAGTCATTCTGGTGTGACCAGCAGAGGAAGTTGGCCACACCAGTGTCACAGGTGGAAGAGTTAGTTTGAAGCTCTGCTAGTGCACCATAATGTTTCTTCACAGCCGGACAAAAACTAGATGAGGAGAAGTGAGAAATCAAGGAGCTGTGCTAATGAATATTAATAACATGTTTGGCTGTGCACCATGGTATGCCTGGTTTTGGCGTGGATCAGGATAATGGATTTATTTATTTTTTTAAAGTTTTGTCTCCAATAATGGAACAAATAGTGAATCATCTAATTTGTGTGTCCAAAGGTACGTCACACGCAATTGGCTTTACTTTGGAAACATTCCTGTGCTGAAATTTAATCTTAAGGTGGTGATTTTCATTTAGGGAAGAACAGATCAGTATTATGCTCCCTGAATTTGATCCAGGGTTTTCTTATTTTTCTCATACTTTATTACATAAATTATTATTATGTAATAATGATATTATACTCTATTTAAAAAAACAAGAAACAAATAAAATTGACCAGAATGACTTGGTAGCAGAGTAGGGCTGCTCACTGGATCAACTTAAAAA
>JAQNCA010000001.1:18396771-18409945 GCA_029783725.1 Acanthurus tractus | reverse complement strand
TGCATTGTGGACTATGGGTTAAAGCATTTAAAATACAGCCATTTTCTAAGAGTGAATGATACACGTATGTATTTTTTTTTTCAATTATGTGGAATGTGTTAATCCAGTCACATAGAGTTACATGCTGAAATTTGCAAAATATGGAATACACATATCAAAATTGGAACTGCTTTTCCTCTTTCAGCTGCTCTCCATCAGGTGTTCCTACGGAAGATCGTCTCAGGTCCCGCCTATTCTTGGCTAAAAAAGGCAAAAAAAAAATCCATCAGACTATGAATTTATAAAATTGTTTAAAATGTAGTTGATGCAACCTTTAGATGCCCCATTTTTTAATTTACTATATAAACCTCATATTTATATATGTACATAAATGTACATATGAGTGTTAACACTATAATTTCCCTATTTAGATAAGAAGGTCCAATATATTCATGTTCATGGCAAACTAGTGATCTACCCTCATTTCTGCCTCTAAAACTTTGCCCTGAAATAATGGTTAAATATACAGTTATGACAACAAAGTTAAGCCCCAGGCTCTTAAAAGATACCCATCTTAAAGAAATTAATTACCTCCCTTGTTAATCTTGATATAATTAAATTTCTGAAGAATGGAATTTGCTGCCTTTTTTCCCCTCTCCGCCTCGCTGCTATGGAGGCGAGTCGATAATGGCTGGCTCTCTAGCTAGCCTGCTGGCCAGGGATGTGGGGACAGCCTAACATCCTGGGCCCCATGCTGTGCTATACCGCACTGTGCAAACCCACTCTCCTTATCCTACGCCTTCACCACTCAAAGGGATAGGCAGAGAAAACGCCTCAATCACTGCTTTGCCATTCTGCGCCTGCTTGTGTTCTCTCCATCCTGGAGGAGATAGAAACTCTGGGCCTCCAAATTCTTAGTCTTAACACATGATAATGTTTTTGAACGACTCAAGAGTTTCAGCGCGCGGGCGCTGCTAATGAAGTTGTCAACACGGAGCCTCTGAAACTTACATGGTGAAACCCTGGAGAGCCCTGAGAGTTCTTTCTGTTATGGCTCACTTAAGAAACTCCTGTGTCTTTGTGTGACTTACTGTCGTTATTTATAGGACCTCCTGCAATGCTGTTAGATTTAACCCTGATTGCTTTGTGCAAAACAGCACTGTGGCATTACCAGGGAGCTGTGCATTTTCCTGTCGCCATGTATTTAAGTTTCTTTCCCTTTGACTATAAGTTTAATGTCAGCTTCATTGTCAGCTGTCAAGGTCTGAGCCTCGGGAAAGAAAGGAGAAAAAGCTTGAAAGTAAGTGGTGGTAGGGGGGCAGAGGAATGCAAAGGAGGGCGGAGGAGAGGTGGTAATATGCATGGAGTAGGCAAAATGCTACGGCTAAATAAAAGCAGTGCCAACACTGAGAGTGGTTTGAGTTTGCAGGATCTGATTCAGGGCTTTTCATTGTAGAGCTGTACATTATGCATCCTGTAAACAACAGCTCTCTGCTTAAAACTCGGAAAAAAATAATTTGGCACCACCTACATCATAGCTTATCTCGAGCAGTTTACACTTTCTATTTGCTTGACAGAGAAAACTCTTGGTTTAATGTAGTCACATTTATTTCAGTCAATTTTTTTTCTTGGCGAAAAATTCAGATTTTTTTTTAAACTATGAATGGGAAATGTCTTTGGAAGTGAACTCTTAATATTTCACAAATACTGCACACTGGTGAAAGGTTGTATGTGGTGTGTATCAGTGATGCAAAGTAAATGATTGGAAAATATTAATTGTGTTTGTATTTGTTTTGCCAAAATCATGTGGACTTCTTAGACCATTGAGATTACATTTAGATTACAAAAAGTGAATTTGGTATGTAGTAAGCAGCTGATGACCGATTTCGCTCCCACCCCTAAAACTGCTGCTGTGAGCCACCCCCTTTTATTCCACTCAAAGCTCTTCACTGCACAGTCCAGAAGCTCCTTTTCCTCAAAGTCCCCCTCTAGGAGAGGCCTTTTTTGTCTTCCAGTTACAGTTAAGCTACCTCTCATAACCCGGACCAACCACTAGCTACTTTACTTGACAGAAATGTCCTGTGTATATGAAGTGCTCAAATAATACAGCTCTTAATCTGTCATTTCTTCTAAGAACCGTTCATTTTATTTTGTTTTTTGCTAAATTGTTGTTGTGATACATTGTCCTCTATTTTGTCTTTTAATGGAAAAACAGAACATCTAAAATTAGCTTCAGAAAATAGTGAAAGAGAACAAACAAGGCGATCCATTAGTGAGGATGGGTTATTGGCTGACTTGCCTCTTCTCATGGCGGCCCATTAAAAGTGGTAATGTCTGCCTGCAGCAGTGCCTGGGGAAGAAGAAGGAGGCCATGGAAGGCATATTTCACATGCATCAGACACTGGAATTAAATAGACCAATGTTCCCTAAAAAGACTGAAGTACATCTCTTTCTGATGTGCGTCCCGGGCAAAAATTCATTGATCTTAGAATGTCCCTTGGCAATTATAAAATATTAAATCCAAGTCGCACTTTTCGGCTCGGCTTAATTTTTTTTTCCTCGCTTTTCACTGCTTTCCATTTGACCAATTTGGAAAAAAAGCTGGAAATGGATGGCCATGAAAAAGAGGCACTGATAATAAAGACTGTGCCCACTTTTAGATATCTTTTGTTATGTTTCTGTATTGTTTTTGTGGAACATCTCAGATCATTAAATGGGACGAGGTGCCAGCAAAGCGGAGAGTGTCTGAAACATGTCCTTTTATAGCATCAGGTCAGTGAAAACCAGGACCATAAATGAGTGTGATTAAAACACAAAAGGGATTGAAATTTGTATGATATTGTTATTCCTGGTACACAAGTATATCCGAGCCACTGATGCCTGTTTCAGCACTTTGGGGATGACAAATATTTGTCAGCTGCTTTCCATTAAGTCTGTGGCCCCGGTGCTCGCCTCCCTGGCCTCTTTATGTCCCTCAGAGATTACAGAGGGGTCTACAGTTAATTGCCCAAATCATTAAATTTAACATATATCTCAATAAATATAATCAGCCAGCTGTTTGACAAGGTACACAGTTCATTAAGTCCCCTTGCTTGTTTGTCGTTTCCCTAATTAAGATTTAAAATCGATCATTGAGTGCGTAATGTACAGTGTAGCTCGGCTTGTACGGGGAGTCTCTCTGCTCAGACGAAAAGGAATGGCATCCGCTTGCTAAAGCTTTACCATTTAGCACACTGACTGCAATGGGAATTAGACATCCTGTGCTAATTAGGGAGGCCAATTAACTGTGAAATTCAGGCGTTTTTTGACAAATAATCTCAGCAGAATTCAGACATCACCATGCACATGAATATTATCAGTCCTGAATGGAGAGTGGATAAAGGCTATTGGCTCTGGTGTTGTTGTAGATGCTTGCTTGTGTAGTTAAAAATGTTGTGTGCTGTCGGTGGTGTTTTATTCTTCTTATTTAGCATCAAGTCAGACCTAATGTTTAACAAGTTTCCTGAACTTGGTTGCTCTCTATCTACATCTACACTTAATCCATGTATATGATGCTGTAAAATAGAACAGTTAGGCAAAAGTTGCGCTTTGATATGACTGTTGTCGTATATAACCATTGATAATAGAGGAGACATTTTCCTCTGCTGGACGGCGATGTAGTATGTCACCAGGTCTGGCTCTAGTCTTGCCTCTGAGTAGCAGAACAATAACGATGTAGTTGGTCATGTTAAACAGAGCAGCTGCACAGCAAAGAATTGGCATCACCAGAGAACCTCAGTGTTTCTGTGTCTTTCATTCCCATTTTGATTAATGATCACATGTATATTTTAGATTGCATAAATTATGTATTTGTTGGACTAATGAACGCCCTCCACTGATAGAACTTTGCAAGAGTTGTGTGTAGCAGTGTATGGCCTCTATCACCCACATCAGTGTTGTGATCACATATTACAGCAGTTCAGAGCTCTAAATGTGGTTTGGCTGAAAAGTCCTACGTGGCCTTTTAGAGCAATTTTTATATACATATACAACAAGGTCCAGAGAGCCACAAAATGTAAACATACCTCCTGGGCGGGCCTGTGTCACTACACACCACTGCTTTGTTGTGCGTTTGTGTATATTTGTGTGTTTTGAGGTGTACATTATGTGTGTGGTCGAACTCGTTGACAACTATAAAACAGACCCCTGCTGTCTTTATTACCTGTCCGACCTATCCCAACCGCTTTGTTCCATCTACACATAGAAAGCACATTTAGCCGTGCTTGCATCAGTGCTTTGTGTTCAGTTGGAGTCTAATAGAAAGCCGCCATTTCACTTTGGAAGGCAATGGCTGTGGGTGTATGCTGAAGCTGTTTGGATACCAGGCAGTGCCGGAGGTGTGTTTGCTGGGCGCCAATGGGCAATTCCTGCAGCTGCCCGCCTCAGGTGCAGGAAGAATTGAGTACTTCCTTTTCACGAGATGTGTAATTATTATGGCAGACAAGAGTGTGGATTTAAACCAAGTCAATATGTAGATAAGCATTATATACACACACACACTCAAACACACACAGCTGCCTTTTGTACACGGCATAATAAAGCAGGTTTCCAAAATGCTGTGCAGGTAGGAAGGAAGCCTTCTGGGCCTGTGAAAGAGGAACCTGATGGGAGAAATGAGGCCTCCAGGAAAGTGCCAGGAAAAACTGTAATGAGGATCTCCTTAACTGAGTCCAAATTTTGTGATGCTGCTTGCCATTATTACCCCCGAAGCCACCCAGAATACTAACTGACAGTTTATTATATGATTTTAATTTTGACACTGTAGTGCCAAATGTACCATAATGTGGAGTCAGTAGACCTCTATTTCTATCACATGCTTATCAGCAGAACTGCTAGTGGTATAAGTATTATATATATGAAATCCATTGCCCCAAATGGTAAAGGAAACATTTATTTCTAAGTAGCTATAAAAACTCTATGAGCCTCTCACCCTGGCAGCTTGTTGGAAGAAAAACAATGTCACTGGGGGTCACAAACGTTCACAGAGGCGCACTACAAAAAAAAGGCTTCGGTTCAGCTTTCTGGGCCATCTATATAAAACATGAAACTGTACTCTTTCCCCAGAAGAGCCTGGATTTTAATCAGACCTGCTCTTCAGACTGCCGTTTTCCTGCCTCTCGTACTTAGTAGGCGTCACATCAGGTGCATGGGGACCTGTGACAGCAGAGCTGGAACTGAGTCTGTGATGGCTAAATGATGTCAAAAATGGCCCCATTTATGTCAATTTGAGATCAAAGACCATTTCATAGTGTGAACCTCCACCGTAAATGTGCTTTCTAATCTCCCACATCTGCATATCTACTGTGGCCCCTTGGTGTGTTCCTTTTCTTGTAAGTGAAATGTCTCACAGCTCATGTGAGGATTTCTGTGAAGACTGACAGTTCGGTATACAGCTCATGTCTGCAGAGCGGCGGGATCCGTCATGCTGCCTTTTGGTCTCTTATCTCATTCTCTAGTCAGTAGCTGTTAGTGCTCAGATTCTGTGTTATTCATTGCCATGCTATTTTGCTAGCTTACTCTTTTCCCTAATTAGGCCATTTGCAGGATGCGTCCCCCTTAGTGTGGTCATTTATGTTCGATACCACTCTGAACTGTTAGGCTTTTGTTAACTGGTTGTTCCTATTTGAAACGTTTCGCGAAGACATCAAAGGGCGGACCACAAGCCTCATTTGGCAACTTCTCCCAGCTATCCATCGGCTGCAAAACACCCCGGTGCCTTGATTATTAACTCAGTCACCACCCTCTCATTCAACTTGAATTAAAAATTAAAAACCAGCAGAAATGACAGTGCCACACCATTGAAAGTAAAGTCTGCAAAACCAACAAGGGCTCATTAGTGAATAGTTCTGAAGACAAGCATTCTGACTTGAGACTCATTACACTTCTCCTATTTTAACTCTAATTGGGTTCATTTTATATATGAAACGCCTTGAATATTTAATGTTGAAAAAGTTCTACTTCTGATACTTTATGTAGCCAAAGATACTTGGCCTGCGTTAATTGTCCAGGTTATCAGGCAAGCTGTAAGAGATCTCTCGGTTACTTCTGTTCTCTTTATGGAAAACAACAGAGAATAAAAGACATTGAACACATTGCTTGGTGGATTATTGATTGGATTATCTTTAAACAAAGAAAGCCGATTTTAGTGACAACAACAAATTATCATCTGGATTGTTGTTTAGCTACTGTGTTGCCGTGAAGCTACTCTATTTCTATTATTTTGGTAGATAATAACTTATATGTGTATATATATATATATATATATATATATATGTTATTCCCCACTATCCTTAATGGTGTGGCCAACCCAAGCTAACCTAAGACCAAGCTAATAAAGCCTTTGTAGTATATAAAATGTTGTTCAGTTAGCCAGGCTCAGAGCATTTTAATTAAATAGATTAAAAACAATGTTATGGTTTCTTCATGTGTTAGCCTTCACACAATCTTTTGTTTCTCTCAGGTTGAAAAGAAAGAAAGAGAGAGAGAGGGGTTGAGCTGAGATTGTGTTTCCAGGCAGGAAAGTTTGAAGTTCTTTGTTTGGAAGCAAGGTTCCGGGTGCAGCGCACTGTTTAGCTCGGTGACCCTGTGACTGTCTTCTGAGGAATTGTGTGAGCAGCCCTGCAGAATTGTGCTTCAGGGTCAGCTTTCATCTTAGCTGTAACCTGTGGACTTTGAAACTCAGGGCGATGGAATTGCAGCTTTGTCAGTACACTACTAATTAGAAAATTCCTGACCTCGAGCAAGATGTTTTAATTATGTGTTGTGTCAACGAGTTTGCAGATTTAATCCACCGTTGATACACACTCAAGTGTGCAAACGGTGTCGCACATTGTAGTAGATCAAGTGCAATGGTGAAGGGGCTTTTTGCTCCATCTTTCTCTGCCCCATATAACCTTACGCCTCTCCTGCACCATGTTTGTTAAGAGCCGTCACATGCTTAAGTAACCAAATTAGACGTGGAGTTAATGTGTTAGCTCATGAAAAAGCTGGTCTGATTTGCCTTGGTTTGTGGAAGGCTGAACAATGTGACAGTATTGTGCTGGGTGTGAGCTCTCTGTTGCAGTGAGTCAGTGTGAGGGAAGGCAGGAAAGGGTTAAACAGAAATTGAGCGGGGATGCTGGGGGCAGCAGTGCTGCAGAACATAGCAGTGTTCGTGCGAAGGCAAGTCATTTCCCGAAACACTGCAGACACATGGCCTGCGGCGCTCTAAAACCTTTGGAGACCAAAATGGCTTGCAGGAGTTAGAAGTAATAAGGTGTTTTTTTGCCTTCTTTCTCCTTGACTGAAATTCTGCACGGTTGCTATGCATTGCCATGGAGCTGTGTAGCTGTTTTTATGGTTTATGTGGGTATTAAGATGCTCTGCAACTGGCCATTTTTGAGATTTGTTGGTCTTAAGCTGTAAAGCAAATGGAAGTTGTTTGTTTTGAAAGTAATTCCCTCATTTTTTGTGCCATGATCAGAATTCTAGACCTCACTTTTATTCCTTTGTATTTTACCCGTTTTTCTATCTGTTGTACACGAAATGACAGACTGACAAAAGCATGTATGAAAGAAGAAAAACAGATCGCGCAAATCTGTTTCACTATGCTCCTCTTTTCAAACAGCACTATGACAATAGGAGCTTCTTGTTCAGACTTTTCCCAATGAGAAACCTGTGATAGGAACAAAGGCCGCCTGTGTCGGTGCAGGATCATAAAGCTGTGGTATTAGTCCATCCTAACCTCTCTGATTATCAGTGGGCTGAACCAAAACCTTTTCATCCTCTGCCCTGGTTCTGTTAATCTTGGCTGCTTTGTCTGCTTCAAAGAGAGGTTTCAGCATATAATCTGGGTATGTACATCTGTGAATTATTATTCTAATTCTTTATACGTTTATTAGAGCTGAATAAACTCCACATCAAATACATCACCCGGGCAATGTCAGAAAGCCTGGGGCAAATCAGCCGACATCTGTTAACTCTTTCAAAATGGCCTCATCCAGCATGTCTGTGGGCGTAGAGGAGCGAGAAAAAGGAGAGGCGAGAGAGGGAGAGAGAAGGTCTCTGTTGCTGATTAATGGCGGCCGTAGGAGAGGCGTTTCAGGCCGAGTGTGGAGATGAAGCGGGGCTGCACTCCCACGGCTGGGTTCCGCACTGTAAACACTGTGAAGGGACGAAGGGCAGCGTTCTTCAGCTGAAATGCATCATGGAGGAGAACATGTGGGAAAGCTTTGCTTCCTGGCACATCGTCAGTCGACCAGGCAGTCAGTCAGTCCGTCAGTCAGTCAGTAAATTAGTCAGCCGGTCAGTGAGTCAGTCAGGCCCTCAGCCAGTCTGGCAAACAGCTATTTCTTCAGTTAGTCCGTCAAGTCAGGAAATCAGTGAGTCCCTCAGTCGGCCCACATGTAAACCAGTTTGTCGGTCAGGTACCTCTGATGACGGAGGCCCATCAGAAACACCCAAGCACCAGGAAACAACTTTAAAGGTCACACTGATTAAATAAAAGTGGACAACCAAATCATGGCTTGCTGCCTGCCATTTTGGCCAGCATCATGCGCAAAAATCATTAATTTGACTAGTGGCTGCTGCTAATTTCCACCCTGGTTTCAGCTCTTAGGAAACCTCACCTGGTTCAGTTTCTGCTCCACTTCTTTGTTTGGCTTGTCAACAGTCTGCCTCTGTTGTTCTATATATGTCCTTTTTGCCTGAAGCATAGACATCAGAGTTTGAACGGATTTTTCAGCATCAAAGTAATAACAACAAAAGAGTAATGTTTCATCATGAACAGCTTATCTGTTTCTCAACCAATGTGAGGTTAGTCTTTATCCTTCAGCATGAATGCTGAGCAATGTTTTTCCATCAGTTTTAGTTAACACAGAACGTTAGGCGGGGTGCTGTTACATACCAGTACATTCAGTAAATGTGGGCGTGTGCATGTGTGTGTTCGTGTGTGTGTGTGTTTGTGTGTGTGTGTGTGTGTGTGTCTTACCTTGCAGTCTGCAACTTCTGCTGTGAGGAGCGGAGTGCTGAGACAGCAGCTTGGCCAGCGCAGGGCCGAGCAACTCTGTGTGCCTGGCAAAGTGGGCCATTAACCCACCGCCCTAAGGTGTGACCTGGGCCAAATCCAATATTGGCTCCGGCATCAAGGCACAGTTGCCACTCAGGGTTCAAAGCCACAGATCAGCAAGAACTTCACCACTGCTTCTGTCCCCACCCGCTTTTCTTTTCTCAGACAATGAAATTACTAATTGTAAATTCCTTAAGACACCTACGAGCATTGCTGCTTCTGCCGCTTCTCAGTGAGAGAGTGCGAGTCAAAAGCAAAGAAAGAGTGAGAGAGAGAGAGAGAGAGAGAGAGAGAGAAAGATGGAGGGTGAAAACAAAGATTAATCAAAAGTACATTAGGCAAAATTGGAATTAATTGTAGTCCTCTGGGCCTCGCTAGCTTAAAGTGAGTGTGGTTGGTCACTGCAGGTCTGAGAACATAGATGTGTAACCTGCTGATCTGGTCCTTCTATTTAAAGAAATTCCAACATTTCTCTGCGTCTCTGAGTTGCACAGATGTATTAAACAATGGATGAGGTGTCCAAACATGGCGACCTAGTTATTTAATTACTACATAACAACGCAGAGAGCTTCAAGTTGTGATTGTTCAAAGTGATTTATGTTCAAAAGTATTTTTGAAATATTTTTATAGCTATTGTATAATTAACTTTTATATTGAAGTTTATGTATACAGTGAATTAATAAAATGTTAGTTGCTTTTATGCAGTGTTCCTGCATCAAAAGGGGCATGGTGGAAAGTTTTTATTGTGTTCTGTCTCAAATTCTATTGTACTGCTTGCAACATACTGCACTCCATTATACTAATTGCCATCTACACTTGCACACCCAGGCTCCCTCTGTCAGCTATTGTGTGTGTGTATGTGTGATAAACCATAGAAGGGTGAAATGGTGTAAAATAATGTGTTTGGCCCATTGGCACATTGTCATATACTGTATGTCAACACAATGTGGCTGAAGACAAGAGCCAACAAAGAGGCCTTATTACAGACAAGCTCCTCCTCTCCTCGCTCCACTCTTTTCCTCTCCTCCACTCTCCTCTCCTCTCCTCACCTCTCTCCTCTCTTCTCCTCTCCTCTTTTCTCCCCGGGTTCTATCTTTTTGCTCTCTCTTTCTCTGTGTTTTTCTCTCTGTCCCCCGCTCCAAACAAGTCAAATGTCTGAAGAGATGTATCGAAGTATCCCTGCGCTCCCTGCGCGTTCTGTACGATGGATATGTCATATGACATAATGCCTCCAAGCACCCATCACAGATAAAATGACAGATGCTGTTTTTTGCCTCATGGATCTTTCTTGGCCAAGCTGATTTTGAGACTTTCTGTTTGCCCCCCCCCCCACTCCTCTGTGCCTCTTCTCTCCTGCTTTTTCTCTTCTTCTCACTTTTTCTTTTTATCCAGCGTGACCTCACAAAGCCTGCCATTTTGTTTTTCATTGAATTTCAGACACAATTACTGCGTAATTGCTGGTGACAGGAAAAGCGTGGTTGTCGATGTCTTGCTTTCCTTTTTAACTGACACTCAGCCATCTGCTTTGCTCAGTGTTGGTGTTTACCCCTCCCATCCCCACTTCTTCCTCCGCAACATTATTTCCTGCGTGTACTGGCGAGGGGAATCAGTCTCCATAGATACCGACATCAACATAGCGTTGCTGTCACATGGAGGACGCATGAAGACAGAGGTGACAGGAGAGGCTGCCCTGAGTGAATTCCTGGACAAGCGCTGACCTTTCTGCCTCTATTTGGTTCACTTAAGGCTGCCTCTGTCCCTGAAGGGAGTCAGGCATTCTGGGAGCGGTGGCACACTATACCCGAACATCAGTGTCTGGCTGTACTTGCTGTCTCTCTCCTCCCCACCATTAACCACTGCGGCTATGGCACCACCCTTGCACGACCCCTGCCTGTGGCAACTACTGCCCATCTGTCCAGGTGGATGAATGGCTTTGATTGGTTAAATCTGTGGCCCTGTCGCCAGGCTTATTTGTGAGTGGCAGTAATTGGCATGGCAGTAGGCAGGCACATCTTTCATTTGTGGTCAGCCATGATTGACCTGATAAGGCTTGGGTTGCTCCCCAAAGTGGGATCTGGTGAGCCCTGGGGTGCCAGGGGGCCGACTGTTTGCACCTCAACCTGCGGCCCTTCCAGCATGTCATCACTGACCAGAGACCAGCGCGAGACTTGGATCATAATTCAGGCTGAGAATCTTAAATGAGCTGAGGTGTCAATCTGCACGCTGTGATATCAGTCCGAGTATACTAAAAGCGTTTAGTTTTCTGTTTTCTGTTGATCCCAGCAACAAAAACAACTGTTCCCATAGACTTAAAAAATAGTCAAAAACACCAAATTTCCTTTAGTTAGACAGTTCAATCTCCCAAAATGAGGCAACAAGAATAAATATTTAAATGTTTATATTTTTGTGAGTGTTGTTATGCACCTGCCAGGACTGAAAAAAGTATATAGCTCTTTTTTTTGTATATTATCTTCAACCACATACAAATCCTGCAATTGTACTTAACATGATTGGATATGTGCAATTTTAAATCAAATCCAACTTATTTTAAACACAATATAAATTTTGTTATAAAACCACTTGTCTTACCATATGCTAGTAAGAATCTATGTGATCATACAGTAAAAATAATAATTTTGTGTGTGTTTACTCCTTTAATCTAGCTGGGCAGTCATCTTGTCGGGGGCTGCCTTTGACAGTAGATGTGGTTGAGTTAATATGGTGGTAAAAGTGGCCCGGCTACCTTCACTCATCACCCAGAGTCCTGGGGTCAGAGAGTGTTCTGACTGAAGGAAATGTGAGACAGAGCAGCATCATACAGTGTACACAAAGACAAGTATAAGTGGGCGGGTGCTGGAGGGACTTCGGTTTGGTTCTTGTAAATTCATACCCGTCATATGTTTGCAATTAAGGCCTGTCTGTACTGTGTGTTTACAAAGTGGTGCAATCAATGTAATTGTGAGAGGGTGTTCCTGACTGAAATGTCTGTCTTATTTCTCTGCTTGGGCTCAAGTGGGCACTTGCTGGATTTGTTTCCCAGTGTTTTTCATTTCCAAATGTAAATGCACCTCTTGATTTGTATCAGCCTCTGTATACACTCCCTGTTTTATCGTTCTCGTTTTTCCTGGATCAAATACAAACAACAAGGGCTCTATTTCAGAGTGAGATGTCAGCCCAGATCTATGTCAGCAGCTTGTTCATTAAGATGGAAAATCTGCTCATATCCAGGGCAATATAAAGATCCATAGAACACTCAAGTAAAAACTATGGTTTCCTTTGCCATCGGAGTCTCAAGTTGTAGAAAATAAACTCACAATACTCTGCTGCACCTGATGATCTGGACATTGTTAGTGCATCTTTTTGATCCCACAAGAGGGATTATTTTTCTTACCTGGAGGTGTATACATGCTTAGAGGCAAACAACATTCCTTACTATTGATACCCTCAATGTGTTTGCCATTTAAAAATGAATACTTCATTTATGAGACAAGGGGGACATAGTATTGCTCAGTTCCTAAGTGTTACAATGTTTCAGCACAGTGTCCCCTCAACTTCGCCCCAGACACAAACATCTTTTTCTCTACTAAAGACGAAGTGAGGACAAATTCCATGAAAAAGAAAATGCAGAACAGACTTTAAAAAGGGGAAAAAAATGAAGTTAATGGAACCCAAACAAACACGCAGTTTTTGTTTCTGATACGGAGCACAATAATTTCATTTTCAGCTCAACTAAAGAAATACATGCACAAAAAGCTTGATACAGAAGGCATCTCATGGAAGTTTAGTGTGTCTCTTCTTGCAGGTTGAAAGCTAAAAACTGCAATATTTCCTCTTATCTTATTTTTATTCTTTTTTAGGATTCTTTCAAAACTTTGGAATTCTACCAAAAATCAATGTCATCATTTCTGTGTCTGTACAAATGATGTTATTTTATTTCTGAAAGGTCAGAGGTCAATGTGGCATTATGTTCTGCAAACATGTTTTTTGAAAATTATTCAACACAACGACTCAGGAACAGAGATTATGATTTTACTTCACGTTTGGTCGGATACTGACTTGGTGACACTCAGTCTGGGTGCCCACCTTAACACTAAGCTGACTGTATGGATC
>JAQNCA010000001.1:18381069-18396671 GCA_029783725.1 Acanthurus tractus | reverse complement strand
TTCACGTTTGGTCGGATACTGACTTGGTGACACTCAGTCTGGGTGCCCACCTTAACACTAAGCTGACTGTATGGATCTTCTGTCCTGCCAGAGTTGTAAACGTATATGAAGCATTTTTGTGTAGGAGCCTCTGTGCTGCAACATTATTATTTGGAACATTGTCTACTGTCATGGCTACAACACATACACACACACACTAATAGACATGAAAAATTTGCCTCAAGGGCCTTTAAAATCTGTACGGCAAACAAAATCCTCCATCCTTAGAGAATGAAGAATAACTTCTTTTAAAGGTACACTACCTAATTTTTGGCAACAACTTTGGTTTTATTATTTTTACTGGCAGTGTGCTGCTTTTGTTCTTTTTGTGTTCTAACAAACATCACAGAAGTAACTGCCTGGATTAAAAGTACATCTAAATATCATGTAAGCCCTTGAAAAACAGCTGTTACTTTTATCAGTCCTATCAGTCTTGTTTGTTTGTTTGTGAAAGAAAATTGCTTGATTTGCTGCAGAGGTATATCACTGTGAGGGGGTAACTCTTGTGTTACGGGGCTCATATGCTTTGTTGTTGCAAATATCACAGTTCAAGATGGCTAACTGTTTGCTCTGCTTATTCCAAGCACGGTCTTGTTTTTTGCTGTAGGAAACAAAGTGGAAATAGGCTGAATTGTTGTCATGGCACATTTAAAGGCAATATTATTCCTTCAAAACTATGACTTTTGAAATATTAGACATTAAAGTATCATTTGTAAGCCTTTCTGTCTCACCTTTGACCTCTCCCTTGTCTCCAGGTTTCAGCTAGCACGGCGGGCTCCCTGGCCAGCTCCTCCACTCCATCCACCTCATCGCGCCAGTACACACGGCAGCGCATCACTCGCGTCAACCTCAGGGACTTAATTTTCTACATGGAGCAGGAGAGAGAGACCGCCCACTCCCTCCTCCTTTACCGTGCCCTGCTCAAGTAGCCTCTTCTCCGCTCAGCACCCACCTCAACCTCCTCCTCCTCCTCCTCCTCCTCCTCCTCCTCCTCCTCCCTCCCAGCCACGTGCCTTCAGATCAGGTCTAATGTTTCAGCTCTGTGTCTCCATTTGTACTGTAGTGACGTTTGATGTAGCTTTTAATAAGAAGAGAGAGAAAGAGAGAGAAAATGAAACAAAAATAAAACTGTTCCGTGTCTTCTCTGTTTAGATTCATGGTGTGTAGTTAGATCATTCTGTTTAGAGGCCATATCAGATTCTTTGTGCTGAGGTTGAATTTATTAAAGGAACAAAGTGGTATTTGTGTCGCAGGACTTGACCCAGAACTTGTTCTATGTATCTTGGCTCGCTATTTATTGGATGTCGTTGGCAGTAGCTTCAATGAACCACCTCAAAGCAAGGATTATTTTGGCAATGAGAATTATGTTCACACCTCGATACAGCCTACAATATTTTCCACAAGCTATTTGTTGAACATAGTTCAATGAATGTAGTTTAGCTGAGTTCAGTAAATGAGAGACTTTACTGGTTTTTAGACCCAGACATCATTTTGAGACATTAAGATTCCAAATAACAGCACCACATTACATTTCCTTACTGTAGGTGTAAATAGTTCTTTTTCAAATGATTTTACAGCATGTATATTTTTATCACATGTAAGCTTTCTAAGAAAAGGAATAACCCATGTGTCAGTACTATAAAAACCTGATGTTCTGTAAAACTATGTGTTCGAATGAGTCACAATTAGGCAGTTTAGTCTGTTCACCTGTAGAGCCCCCATGACCCCTCTGCAAAGGTCACTAAACAAAGTCTTGGTTGCAGTATAACACTAGTTTTTTGATTGGCCACCTTTTTTGAGTGAGTCAGAATTTTTTTTTTTTTTTTTTTTCACCCAACAATAATGTGAATATTTTATTATGACTAGATGTTTGTAAGTTGTGATCTACCATGCTCACTTCTTCAAAAACTTGCCTGGGTGAGAAGGTAAAACTCAGAGAGGTCAGTATTGTAGGAGGCGTGGTGACCTTTGAGAGGGCAACCTTTGATCAAAGCAGACATTCCTTCATCTCTCACTGTCCTCTCCTCATATTTATGAAGTTCAAAAAAACATGCATTTCAATGATTCCCCATTTTGCTGGCGGGGCCCCGTGGCCCACTTAAGCCCCCAGTTAATTGTAATGAGTGAATGATAAACATGATTTATGAGGCATTTTAGTGCAAAGCACTTATACTTGTTTGTATTTTGATTCTAAATTAAATATCACAGCTGTAAAGTCGTGTTTAACTGTAGGAGAAAGCAGCTGATTCCAGCTAAAAAAAAATTATTATTTTTTTTTTATTTTGTTTTCATTTTGTTTGTGTTACTGATGGAAAAAAAGGATGGGACAAAAAGCCTGCTTTTTACATGTTGTATTGCATTGTCGCCTTCTTATTCAATTTTTTTTTTCAAATCCTTATGGTATTATGTACTATCGTCCATTATGTTTTTCTATTTAACTAAATATATTGGCCTCTATGCAGCTTTTCTTGTCAGATTTATTTAAATATGGGTGACATTTGAAACACTTGTTGTGCATTGTACATTCTTACAGCACTTTTTTTATATCTATTTTACCTGACAACTGAAAGCTGTCACTGTATTATAGCAAAGAAGTTACTCTTTTAAGTAGTAAACAGTATTGCCAACTTCTGTCAAAAGAGACTTATTTTTAACAATTAATATATTTTCCTCTTTTTTTTGGATTGGCTTTTATGCTTAACACATTTTCATAAATTTTATCTCCAAAATATCATGTTTTAAAGCAAGCACAACAATATCTATTGTTATGATTTCAGAAGATTTTGTTAGTAATTTCTATGGTTTCCGGTGGTTTCACAGGAGGACATTTCTACAACTACTACAGCTTTCTAGCCAAAAGATTAGGACAATATTACTCATGTAAACAGATGGAGGAAATAACATTTCAATGTAAGGATGATTTGTAAATATTGTTTACAAAACTATGTGTTTATTAGAACCACGTTATTTTTGGTAAACTCTTGTACATATCTTTAAATTTTCCTGTTTGTGTGAAAAAAACAATACTTATGTATTTGTACCTATTTTGTAAAGGAATAAATGAGCTGTTTACTAAACTGATCACATACTGACTTTTTCCATTTCTTCCCCTTTTTACTTGTAACAGCTCCATACACATTCAAATGTCTGTAGGTACTGTAGGAGTCTTGGCAGGAATGATGTAAACTTTACACTAAAATGACTTAATAACTTAGCAATTAGTTTCCCTCAGTTCCCTTCCTGTTCCTCAGTCTTTAAGAGGAAAAATAAGCTGTTATGTTTTTGCAAGACAATTTTACCAAAGTCAACTACTAATTCAGCTTGCTTCATTTCCATTTCTAACATTGCACATGCTAAGTAGCTGTACAAACTGAGTCAAGCATTGCTGCTCAACTATGAAAAGTCCCCTTAGGTTTTTGCTGCTAATTAAGCAGAAGCATTTTTGAGAAGACCAAACTGTTTAACTCAGTGTAAAATACTGGGGTTTTGGAGAATATTGGTTTTTCAAGATCTCGACCTATTCCCCAGTCCCTCTGGAGCAGTAGACAGCTGATCTGGATTCAGCCCTGAAGGTGTCTTTCCCCCCTTTGCAAGTCCACATATGCTGAGTACAGAGAGGGCTGAGGAGATTAATCAGGTTTTATCAGCTCAGTAACAGGACACAGATCAACTTACTGACTGCACCAACGACATACTTGCATGTTTCAAGGCGGCGTTATCTGCAATGTATTGATCAACAGTGAGCTAATACAGAGGTAACTGCCAAACTGAACCTTGTTTTCCCTTTAAACAGAACAACTAGTGAACAGAACAACATGAGAGCAATGAGACACACATCAGATATACAGTACATCCTTTTATTATTGCAAATATGCAAGAAAAGTCAAATGGAGACACTGTAAATGAACACATGCCCTTTAATACCACAGTCTAATTGTTTTAAACACTTTAAATAATATACATTTGCACCTTATGATACCCTTTGAAATGTCTTAATCCATACGTACACAATGTAATGCTCTGAATTCTTTTCATTCTTTTTGTAAAGAGGACTAAGAGGTCTCTTAAAAACACAAGGGTCTCGTAAAACCCAGAGTCCTGATAATTCAATATACAATAACTGTACAACTGACCCACCTCAGAGGCGGAGTGAATGCCACATGAAGTGGCTAAAACACTCACCAGTACTTCATCTGAAAGGGTGGCGTGTGTGATGTCTGAGGAGTTTCCAGTCCTGTTGAGTTCGTCCAACTCTGTCATTATCCTGCCAAACCCAAAACTGCATGTTTTGTTCCTTTTTCTCACTTAATGTGCAGAGAGTGTTTGAATGGTCATTTCTCTTTTAATTCATATGTGCATGACTGTTTAAAGCCATTCTGTGATTTCTATGTCACATCAGTGAGAAAACAGGCCTTCTTTCAATCCTCCCTGAAATAAGTATTTCTTGCAGATGTGTGGTTTTAGTACGACGTTGATCCTTTTTTACCCCTGTTTCCCCAAGAACTAACCCAGATGAGTTTCCACACCTCATTTCAACTGGATCAAAGATCTCCGGATCAGCAGCGGAGCCGAGTCCCCTGGCTGTACTGTACAGTATGTTCTGAGTATGCTCAGATTTGACTCATCAGTTTGTTTGGTTTGTTGCGCTGTGGTCCAGTGAGCCACAGCATAGGAGGGCGTTTTGAAAACCAGGGCATGGGGATGACACAGCAGCAGGGGGTGCAACCCGAGTTTCTACTGGCACCACTGAGTTGGGAGCCTTCGGGGAGGCGGAGGGGGGTGAGGAGCGCTTTGAAGAGTCCAACATGCCTCGGCACATGAAAGGCCTGGTTGACCATTCCCTTTGAGGCGACTGGATGCAAAGGCGCAGGCCACTGGCAGGTCACAACAAAGATGGGCTTGATTGTGAGAGAGAGCCCCAGGCGGGGGTGCGCTGGTCTTGGAGCTACACTTGCACCGAGCTCATCTTTACCCACTTATTGGCCTTGTTTAATCAGCAGCCATCCGGAGAGAGATATTAGAACAACATGGTCAGAAGAACTACCACCCATTTTAATGAACAACTAGTTTATAAAAAACAACCCCAGTTAAACTCAAACAACTGCCAGAGCCTGCGAAGATCAGAATGGGCTTCTTCTTTTTTATCAGTCTTGTGGAATGGAAGAAACAGCATCTGTAAGTTACACACAAATAGAAAGCATGAAAACTTGGCCTTTCTTGTTTCTGTCTTTGATCCAGAAATGTTGAGAATAAGACCAAAAGAATGAGAGCAGGATAGAGTAAATGCCGCCCACTCTCCTCTTTGTGAATAACGCGCTGATGCTCGGAGTACAGTTCACTTTGGGTTCTGCCATACATACAGTACATGTGAAGAACCATTGAAATAATCTTGGCTTAGAAGTGACAACACTGAAACAAACAAAGACGTTGTCTCTCAAACTTTGTCTGACGGTACTGTGAGCTATTCTCAAAAAAACAGTCAAGACGGGAGGCCTGCTGGAACAAATGTTGGTGCCCTTCATACAGTTTTGAATGATGCATTGTTTATTTTTTAGCTATAAATTGTAAAAAGAGATGATGTCTCTTTGTTTGTACAATCAACAACATAAGTACCTTGTCTCCTGCGGTACTTACAGTATTCTGTCATAAGGTCTGCATGTTTTAAATGTTTTAATGTTCTAGTGTCTTACAACAGGTGAAGATACAGAGCTTGTCTTGGCACTGGATTAAAATGAGTGTTTATCAGGTACAGGTCAGGGCAGCTCTGTAGGAAATCTTTAAGTGCAAAGAAAAACATTAAGCATTTAGAGTACATCTCTTGCTGATCACGAGACATACTGGTAAACGACAGCTCTGCTCGTTGGTCCTCAGTTCTTTAACTTTTTAACTGAACAAAACTATCCAAAACATTTCGAGCCTGTGCAACTTCAACCTGAATTTCAAATTTGTGAACTTTCTCAACTTTTGCAAAATACAAACAAACACTTGTGCTCTTGAGAGAGAATCCAATCAGAGACCCAAGATATGTTTTAGAGCTTGTAAGCAGAAATTCCACAGCACTTTTTTTATGTGTGCTACACATTTGACTATAAACAAAGTTGAAACATTCAGGTTCTCTTCCATCCCTGTTTGAACAATGCGACTTTTTCCGGCTCTGAATGCATTGCCAGCCAGATCGCTTTAGCCACATAGCCTGCAGACATCTGAGTTTCTGCAGCTACTGCCAAGAAACGCTCCCTCGCAAACTCTCAAAGCCTAATGAATACAACGCTCATACATCCTTCATATTGGAGAAAGGAAAAAAGAGACATTAAAAATAATCCTATTAATAATAATTGTTTACACCATGTCATGATAAGAACAGCAAAAGGAGCAAGAAGAACATACTTAGGAAACAACAATGAAAATTGTAATAAACAATCAGTTTGGCAAACGATTCTGTTTTCGACGAGGCTCCGCCTTCTGAAGCGAGGCCTGTGAAGTGAGGTGGGAGGGGGTGGAGGGTTGCAGGATTTGGCCCTTTTTCGAGGACCAGCGATGTGATTATGTCCTCTTCCTGTCTTTCCTAACAGCATACCGTCTGCCAAAGCTTCCATGTCTCACAACAGGCCACCACTCAGACAAGACATGAACCTCCTACAGACACAGAAGTGGATTACACACTGCCGAAAGAAGGGTGGAAGGGTGGGATTTGTGTGTGTGTGTGCATGTTGGGAGTCCAGAACGGGGCGGCTGTGTCATTTCAAAAAGGTCAGGACATCTTTTTTATAAGAAGATGAGAGAAAATAATCAACCAGTCATGGTGCTAAAATGGTTCAAGTGAGCTGCTGTTGAGTCCATCGGTCCTCATTGTTGTTTTCATCACAGTCCCAGATTCTTTGGGTGTTATTTAACAAAATCAAAAACTTTTGCTGCTGATGTTTTTTTTTTTTCCTTTGTTTGGTACTACATTCCCCTTAGAGTTCTGCAGAGCTGGCGAGGTAAACAAAGCCTCTGCTAATACTTAGGTATGTTGGGTTTTGTCGTGGTTCTGTTCGGGCAGGGAGGGGGAAGGGATAGGCAGGGTGCGGTGGTGTGAGGAGATGGAGGGAGTATTGGTGAATTGGCAGTCCCTCTCCCAGAATGCTCTAGTCCAGAGGTTCCTGTTTTATCCTGATGGGAGTGTTGATGGAGAGACTCCGTCGGTCCTCACGACACAACACATACTCGCTGAACTGGGACGAGTCCACGCCGCCTCCACATGATGCCGCCACGCTGAACCCCTTCTGGAAAAGGCGCTCGAGAACCTAAAAACAGAGGAGAGAATATATTTTTATACTGAGCTTAAATGTCTGTATGGTAAAAATGAAGCCACTGAACGGCTGGCTAACTTAGCTTAGCACAACTGGAAATAGCCAGGCTAACTGTTTCCTAATGTTTCTAGTCTATACGCTAATCTAAGTTATCAAACTGCTGATGGTAGCTTCATTTTTGTTTCATCTCGTTTTTTTTTGTTTTTTTTCTAAAGAAAGCTTCTATTGCGGTTTTTAACCGACGCAACCTCAGGGTTATAGCAATATTGTATTACAACAGAAATGACAATAGACTTAATCAGATTATATTACCAAAAACATTTCAAAGTAAAGATTTTGCGTTTTTTCTCAAAGTCTGAAGAGTCTGGCACAAAAGTATGTGACTGACATTCACTTGTTGTACAATGCAGAGGGCTGTATTAGTATCAGAGTGAAATTAATTTTATTTGTTGTAAATGTAAATGTAATTTGTGTTGCTGTCAGATTGTTGCTAGACTGCCTCCTAGTTAAAGTTCATGCCATTTCTGTGCTGCAAGAGGAAGAGCGAAGTTTTGTGACTGCAGTAAAAATTTTGCTTCTAAAAGACTGAACGCCGATGAGTTTGGATTTAAGTAGAACATTTTCAGTAAATGATCAGCAGCAGCAGCAAATATAAGTAAGTCTTGGATAGGCATCACTTTTTGATATCCATCCATCATTCTCGCAAAAATCCTTAGATCCTCATCATTCTCAATATACAGCATGTGTCATTAACCTCCCCCCGCCTCCAATCACACGTAGTGATGGAATAAAACCAGAGGGCACGCCGACATCACACCACCTCTGCAATATTCATGCCGCTCGTGCTGGATTGGCTACTGAACCGAGGGCATAAGCTCAAAGGGATGAGGAGAGCGGACTGTGAGTGAGGTGTGTTAAGGGGCTCAGCGTGGTGATTACTGGAGCTCCTAATTTGAGTAATGAGGCTGGGGTGAGAGGAGAAGTGAGGTCCGTGAGCGAAAGAGAGAGAGAGAGCGACGTGTGGGGAATGAGGATAGGGAGTTATGGGTGATCCGTGTGAGGACAAAGTGTTGGAGCTGCGGGGAGAGAACGGTAGACGGGGATGCATGTTCACCCTTGAGTGTGGGCATTGATATACACACTTGTCCAAATGCGGATTAGCTCAGACACAAACACGTGAACTCCGGCATCACTTTTCTCTTCTCATCTGCTGAAATTCTTGTGGGATGTTGTTTTTTTGGAGAGGGGGAGCATATCTAAATCCCAGCGCGAGGAGTGCTGTGTATTTACTTATTCCCCCGTCCTTTTTAATGGAGTGTGCAGCGCATGGAAATGAAAGGTCCCGCCGAGGGCCAACCCCTCCTGCCAGATACAGACAAACCAGAGAAGTTTGCATGAAAAAAAAAAAGATAGGTTTCTTCAGACTACCGTGCACGTACACACACAGACACATACACTCATGGCAAAGGATGACCTCTCTAATTACAGGAGCGAGGGTCCCATTGGAGGGCTAAAGTGGGGCATTTAGACCTTCAGGTTGAAGGGATGCAGCCTCTCCTGACTGGGGATTAACACAACAGAGAAGAGCAGATAAATCATACACACAAACAAAGAGAGGCAGTCAGAAGATGTGTGCAAGAATGCAAACTTACAAATTCAATTTATAACACGAACTTGTTGAACAGACCTGAACCCCCCCCTCCAACTGCCTGATTTAAACTGAAATGTGGGCTGTCGTGCTGTTTGTAAGCAGAAAGGGCCGCTTGGAAAACTTATTCCCCTTCCTTTTTTGTCCTCTGGCCATACGACGACGACAAACTCAGTAATTTGTGAGACAGAAGGGGCGGCAGACAGCTGATGGTGAGGATGGCTAATTAAGAGACCTGCCCAAGCATCAAACACTCCCAAATCCATGACAGACGACGGAGGAGCCTAACGATTATGGAAATGATATTACATAGCCTTCTTTGATCATTGCATCACATTGCATTTTTCCCCATCATCTCTTAACGCATGTGGGACTCTGTCATGTTCGGCAACGGATTTGGTCACAGAGGAGAATGGCCTGATCAATAAAGATAGTGTGAAAACACTTTTATCATTAATGCATGGCAACACAAAAGACTTAAGGATATTATTATAGATAGATCTAACTGCTTGAAGAATACTGTAATGACTATAAGGAGCCATAAAAAAAACTTCAATTTCAGTTTGACACACTGAATTAGTGCCACAGGGGAATAAACAATACATTGAATAATTAAGATGTACCCAAGCAAAAGGTTTCAATGTCCACAGGACAACGTCCTGAAATCAATCCCAGCTGACAACAGAAAGTAATGCACCCTCTTAAAAAGCTAACACATGTTCTAGTGGCTCAGTTCAACACAACATGCTTGTGACTGCAGGCTTTCAGATCCCAGCTTATGTTGTACTTATGCAGATTTCTCTGCTTTCTTTCCTGCCTCACTTGAGCAAAACCATAACAAAATATTCTAACAGCAAGATTGCTCGAGAACAATCTGATTGGTCAGAGTTTCTATCCAAGTGTGATTATTTCCGTGAAATAGAATTAGAGCTAATTAACCGTCTTTATTGTTTCATCTTTGCTACTCTGAAATTTGAAATGACCTGTCCAAGACGGCATTACTGTGACCATATGTGAGGGATATCACTTCCCCTTTTGTTTTCAAAACAGGAAATTGGAGCACAGAAGTACAGAGGGACACTACTTTACCAAAGTTAGCTGGCTCTATCCTAAACTTTAGCACTTCTTCAAGTTTTTTCCTGCCTGTGTGATCCTGGAGCAGAGAGAGAAGAAAAAAGCGTCTCCTCTCTCTCTTCATCCCCAGCGATCCCTCTGCATCTGAAACGTAATAAACCATTCTCACTGTCACAGGGTCGACTTGGCTGCACAGGGATCTGCCCCCAAAACACACACATACCATTCAGCATATAACCATCTCATTGAGCTGCCACTCAATGGAGGGTCACAATGGGGAAATATATCAGCCTCTCTTTTTAACACCGTATACTTTCAACACAGGGAAGATGGCAGGAATCAAAGTGGATAAGGGCTGGAAACCAGAGCTTGATTTAATATTGATGGCCACCGGAGTGCACACATACACTTGCAACACCTCTCCAGAGGCACTGGAAGACACTTGCTCCTCGTGGCACAAGGCTAAGAGTTGATTGACAGAAATGACACATGAATTGTAGCATGTGATGGGTGGTGCACTCAGGGGTTCGCTTTTGTTTAACTATGCACAGTCTTTAATATGTGACAAAAAAGCGCCAACTGCAGTCTCTGCTTTGTATCCTTTGCTTAACACAAGCATCTGGCATGAAAAAAAAAGTCGATGGGCTCCAACTCTTTCGTATTCTCCGAGCCATCTGCCACTTTTTTTAGTGAATCACAGGCAACAAAAACACTTTGACAGTCTAATATATCCTTATGAAATTTGAGACGTATTATCTAGCAGCAATGCTGGTCGAGCTGACAGGATTCAGCTCCCTATAACAAATGGAGGGTTTGATTTGCCGTATGCTTAAGTAGTATAAATCCACACAGTGATTTAGTTCAGGTGACTCCAGAGGCAATGCAACCTTTTACCCCCTGGCAGAGTAAATACCCACTAAACTAGCCAGGGAACAGAGGTGGGTTAGGTCAGTCCTCAGAGGGACTGCAAGGACAGTAAGGAGTAAACTAAACTGAACAAACGTGAGGCTGAAGGATCTCACACCACCTGACTGATTAAGTTACCTTTTTCATATCTGGTCTGTTGTTTCTGGCTTATTCATGCTAAAAGAGTAGTTAAAGGACAAGTGAGTATATTTATTTCACTACAGGAGCAACAATTCATAGGTTCATGTGCTTAATTTGAGATTTTATGCTGCTTTATTCACCTGTGGTACTACATTTCAGAAAAGTATTGGACTTTTATTTTATTACATTTATTTGACAGCAAAAGTTATTACTGTATTTAAAAGAAATGACACTTATTCTAAATTATGACATCTTCTACCTTTGATACTTAGTGTAGATTTTCTTGATAAATCATTTGTACTTTTACTAAAGTATGATACTGAATAAGACACTTCTAACAGTAGTCAAATTTCTACTTTTAGTTTGGTGAAGGATGGTTACATTTGCACTGCTATACCCTCTTTATGCCTCATTACTATAAATATAACACTGATAGAAAATGTTTTGTGACAGCTCTTTTAGTGTTTTACATGGAGAAACTTTTTTTTTCTACCCACGTTTCATTTAATAATGCGTTTTTTCTTCGAATCAAACAGTGTACAGACTAATGAATCATCTGATTATTTCACTTCCTGTTCATTCTCTTCTCCCCTCTGGGAAAATTCCTGTTGGCTACTCTCTGAAAGATCTACTTTCAGCTGCATAACCGTTCTGTGTCCAACAAAAACATTCTCTATTTAAAAAAAGAAAAATATTTTTCTGGCACCAACTGCTGAAAACTGTCAGAGGGCAACATGGTCCTGTCTTCATCCTCACCAAACTGCAGGTAAATCTGCTGCCTGCTGGGTCTGAGTGCCTGACGCTGTTCTTGAGCCACTGAGCCACGCAGGCGGAGCAGAGACCTCTACCCACAGCAGTGTTAATGTCTTATTCTGCCACTGAGGAGCTCAGCTGAAGTGTTTGTGTGGCCTTGTCTGCTTTGATGAGCTGTGCTCTCTCTTTCCATCCAGCGCAGGATTGATGGAGTGGCAGTGTGACATGTAAGAGAGTGTTGCGACGTGTTGCGTTCCCCGCCCGGGCAGCAGAGGGACAGGGGGCCCTTCTCTACGACTGCCTCCGCTGTCACATTGATGAAGGACGGATTGGCTCTGGTCTGATCTGAGTGCTTCATCATGGTGATGTATGGAGCGGCAGGCCCGGCTCCAGCACTGGGACGCGTGTGTGTACACCTCTGTGGCTCTTTGGCTAAATGTTTTCCCTCCGTTAAGTGCCTTTGCTGCTCTCTGTTTCTCTCCGCTGGATCTACATCACAGCGCAGGTGGTTTGCATTATTCCCTAAATTCCATTCATGACTTCATGGAGAATCACTTGCCAAGGTGGAGTTGTTTATTCTGACTCTCTCACATTTGAATACACAAGATGAAGGACTAAAGAAGGGGATAAAGTTACAGCGCTCATTACAATACTTCAAGACTAATGCAGTTTGTCTGGTTATATTTCTGTAAATAGAAGACGATATAATAGTTTATCTGATATTTGATGCTCTTGACAAAAAAAGAGCAACTCCTTGAACTGCTGCCAATGTATAGCCAATAGTATGGTCAATTTTACTTACCTAAGGGGTGTAACTTCATCTTTAAGTGAATAAAAACTGAATAATAAACTCTAGGATGCAGTGCTTTGTGAACAGTAAAGTGTTGAGAGATGTCATGTTATCTCATTGTGACCAACATATCACAAGGTCTAACAGTTTCCAGCCCCAGGCAAGACAGCAACAGTACCTTAGCTTCAACAAAAACATTTCAGACTCACATGAATGAATATAAATATGGCAGTGAGGTATGATAAATTGAAACGGAGTATATATTTACAGTTGTCACATATTCGTCCTTGCCAGGACCTCCACAAAAACCAGTCTAGTCATAAATACTCTCTCCCAGACGGCACTACATCTGCCCCGTTCCACCCCCTTCTTCCTCTCCTTGGTCTTCCTCTGTGGGCAGGGTGTGGTTGTGTGTGTGTTCCCCTGGGTTGGGGTCCAGGACTGAAATAAGATCAGAGGCTTATTGTCTGGCGGGTAAGACGAGGATTATTTTCCTAACCTTCTCATACCTTCACGCAACAATGAGAGAGGACAGAATGAGTAAGTTGTTTAGAAAAATCTCGCTTTACACCGAAAAACACCTCCATCTGCTCCTTGTGTCCTCATCTACATCGACTCAATGAGCCGGGCCCCTCTACTGTGCTTGCATATGTGTGTATGTGTGCGTTTGCGCTTTTGATTTTTGCCTGTCTGTGTGTCTTAAAGGGGCCAGCATGAGACAAAAAAGAGCCTGGTGCCACAGATCACACCACCTTAACAGAGAGGACCCATTCTGTGAGACAAAAGGGAGCATCGCTTACAGGAAACCTTGAAGCTCCAGCTCCTCTTTCTGTTTGCAGTTTGTCTGAAAAGAGGATTTTGGCCCACCTCACCTTCAGAGGAGCAGCCCAGTAAAAAACCTTGACAATAAAACCTCCTTTCAGACCATGTTAGTCATATGCGCTCACATTCCATAACCAGTCTCACTGGTAAACAGAGTGGGAAAATGTTGTGTTAGTTGATGCGGCCAATTAATTATATTGCAAGTCATTTAAAAATCTATAAAAGAAGTATAAACCGGTTTAGGCTGTTTGAGAAATTGTAAGTATGGTATTAAAAAATGCAATACGTGTATTTCAATTGCCTTGAGCGGTGTTATATTGGAGTCTTTTTAAAAAAGGAGCTGTGTCTTAAAAAGGAGAAAGCGTAAATTATGCATATCATTTCCCCCCCTTTCCATTCCTCTTCTTCATCATTTCGCAGGAAAACATGGCCGCAGTCCACACGTGCTTTGTCCCGCTTGCTCGGCTCTCCTCCCTGGAGGTGGTCTCGCACGCTGGCAGGAGGGAGGTGGAGGTGTCAGAGTGCACTAGCCTGCCTGGGAGAGGCTCCCTGTGGGTGCTGGAGGGGAGAAGGCTCCTCTATGTGTTGGCCTGTTCATGGCTGTGGGCACTGAAGTGTGTTATATCGAGCCTGTGGTGTGAGGCTGTTATGTTTCCCCCCGTTCTCCCTCTCACAGTCCTCTCTGGGTAACACAACTGTAAAACTAGTTTTCTGAAGTTGTTTCTAACGTCTCACTGCTTTGCTACGCACTCTGCTTTAAACAAGGAGATTACACAGTCAGACTACCTGTCTGTAAAGCAAATCTATCTAAGATCATATCAATATTATATTCTTTTACTTTTATGTAGTGTCAGTACACTAAAAAAATGTTACCTCAAAGGACAAGCTGGGACTGCTACAGCCATAAGAGCCACGCAGGCTGCAACGGCCTGAAAAAACACACACACTGTGTACACCTGTTATTACCTCACGTAATCGCTTGACAAACTGACTGTAGCTTCATCAGAGTGGCTATTATCTCAGTAAGTGACAACAAGCTATTATCTCTACTGTGGCAAAACGCAGTATAAAGGATCACAAATCATGCCAACTGCCTTACGGCAAAGCTTGGAGGTGGAATACTGGCTTTCAGACAATGAAGAAAACCAATGAATATTCCAGACTTTGTAAGTGACCTGCAAATAAAATCTGAAACTGACAAAGAATATCTGAACAGAGAAAGATGAACCCTTGGCAGATCCTAAAGCTCAGTAACACCAGTGAAGCCGCACAGTGGCCATCAAAGTTCTGCTTGTATGGTGCAAATGCCGGCCAGGTGTTTGAGTTTGTGGGAAAGTGTTGATGTGTGGTACTGAAAAATTGCATGCTCTGCAAAATTCTGTGCTGTGTAAATAAAAGCAAGAGAGTCTCCACTGTGACAACATGCAGAGTGTATACAAGGCCACAAATCATATTGACTAACTCTCTGTGCAGTTTCTCTGTGGGATCCGTGTCCTGTGGTTAAACTCAAAGACAGGACTGATGTTTTTTTAAAAAAAACTTCAGTGCCGAATCAAACTTAAACTGACACCCGACTGTAGTATATACAAGGTTGTCATTGTAGAACCATTAGATTTGTACGTGTGGGAGAATTATCATCACTTTAAGAGGAGATGTGAGCCTTGTGCACAACTGCCCATTTCTACCTTCAGACTACAGAAATAAAACAGATATGATACCATGACACAGACTGAGAAGTGGCACTGGAATCAACTTTTGCTCCCTAAAGCTCAAGATGATCATTTGTTAGTGGTGCTCTGTGTGTGTGGCCCCTATTTTAAACCTATATAACAAGATTTATTTAAAGCTACACTAATTGTTATATGACACTACATTAAAAAGACATTTTAATCACTATTAGTAGAGTGCAGACTAATTAGCTAGCTCTTTGTTTGGTCTTTCACTTTGCACTTTCAGAAGATATTTTTATAAATACATAACTAATGACTGGTTTATGGACCTAGTGTGTATTTTAGGCAAATACTTTGAGACTGTGTGATTTACTCAGTTAATTAAGTTTCATTTTTTAACAAGTTTCACACACACAAAAACAGTCTAATTTCAGAGCACTTAATTCAGCTTATTATTTAGTTATTTC
>JAQNCA010000001.1:18323311-18334687 GCA_029783725.1 Acanthurus tractus | reverse complement strand
TTCAAACAAATGTCCTAAGTCATTAGATTTGCCACTCTCCTCCTACTGGACTCGTCACTGATGGAGCACAGTGCCACAAACAAGCAGCTGGCTCAAGAGCACATCCACCTACAGAGGTTATAAATCATCAGAGCTGAAATGTCTTCCTCTCGGGCCAAATGACCAGTCTGTGTCATTATTACTGCATTTTGCTGGGTGACGGCGTCTGTATTCATTTGACATTTCTGTTTCTGGCTCTCTGTCCTAATTGCACATTATTAGTCTGTATTGTTTTTTTGTTTACACTGGATAATTACAGGCACATTAAAGGGATGCAGAGCAGAGGTTTTTCTTTTCTCTCAACATCGCTGCAGTTCCCTCTTCTCATCAATAGAGGCTGATATAGGTCACAAATGACTGAGCTACATTAAAGTTAATGCAGACACAAATGTAACTTTATGGTGCATTTATAAAGGCCTGACATGTTAAATAAAAGGATGAGATGAGAGGGTTTGGGTTTTTATGTAGATAAGAGCTGTTTTCCCATTGTAGCTCTGAATAAAAATTTAAAACTATGTGTTGTAATTCCTCTCATAAAGGACAATGTAATTATGTGACTTGCGAAGCAGTGGAGTGTATTTGTCTCTTGAGCTCCCCTCATAACCCCATCATGACGTTCTTTGACCTTCTCAGAACAATTCCTTTTTACTGCACCTCAGAGGCTGCACACAATGATAGAGCTATTAGGGAAATCCATAAATTACATGATGTTCACAATGCCATATATGAGTTCGCCTTCAACCTCTGACCTCACATGAAGGTCGGGTGTCACGGAGACTCATAAATTGTCAGGGATGTGCTCTCTCATTAGTTGCAATTCGTATGAAAAAAGAGGACATTTCCTCCAATCCCCAGTCACATTAAACCAGTGTGCCTTCCATGCACCATAAATAACACATGCTTTGGCTCATAATTGTCTGTGGATGAGCACAGGCTAAGAATACAAAGACTACATCAACATTCAGTGAGATAAAAACTGAGCTCAGAGGAAGACTATTTATGATGTGAGGGCTGTGGCGCTGCATTAACACCTTTGCACTATTTTCAGAGCACTTTCGCATTTCTGTTCGGAGGCAGCAGCTGAGCGGAGCAGCTCATGCATCATCACATTCATCACAACATCTGCTTGTGTTTGAATTTGTGAATTGGCTAAGGATGCTTATAAATCTGTCTCTGTTATGAGATCGTTCAAAATATATAAAGATGTTTGCTTCCTACAGAGATGTATTGATTATTCTACAATTATCAAATAGAAAAAGAGATTTCTTTCACAGAGAAGAGCTGCTTTATCTAAGAGTAATTAAATGATGAAATTGAAGCAATGGGATTTTTTCCCTCTGAATGGACAGACTGTAAAGTGCTTGAGGAATAAAACCCTCATAAAGACAAAAAAAAAATGCAAAACTGCATTTAAAGATAAAGAGAAACTGCCTCTGTGGGATGATAAAGTATGTAGCTGTAATAATCCGCCTCATGTTTTAATATGCTCCATTATTGGGCTTATTTTTTTGTGCGATCTTCAGGTTCTTTCTCTCATGCTGGTAACACTGGGCACTGAACACAGCAGGAGGCGAAATAATGAACTACACACACAGGAAGCTGCTGATAGGGCGTATCAAATGTGCCACTGATTACCGTTATGACAATTCATTTTGACAACAATATATTCTCAGAGTTGATCCTACTTGGGGTTCTTTCAAGGTTAGGAGATGTACACGCTTCCTAGGGCAGATTTCCATGGAAACAGAGAGTCAGAGAGCTGAATCTGGGGCTGTGTTGGGAGGTGGCTTCCTGTAATACCACAAAGAGGACGGGGCCTGGCAGCTTGCACGAGAAGAGATGTGTAAACAAATGCTACCTGTCAGCTGCGAGCCCGAGGTTAAGTGAATTAGCCGGGCCAAGACAAGGTGCAGAAGGCTTTAATTGGCACATGTCTTATTTAGATGCTGCAGAGCTCTTGAGCTCATCGCAGAGTACAAGCTGCGGCACTCTCTTTGTGAACCCGTTCCTTGATAACAGTGAGATTCAGAGAGTCCACACAGCGAGCGGAGATTTTGCAAAGTTTTTCTCGGGTGGAATCGGAAACTTCAAACAGTCACAGAGTCTGCAGTCGGAGCTGCTGTACGCTGTCCTGGAACTTGCACAGGCGGGATAAAGAAGAGGATTGAACAGAGCTGATGATGACATGAGAGGAGAGATGTGCTCTCATATATCTATAGCCTGAGTACTGAGTCAACTATTCAAAGAGAAAGAGAAGTCAGAGACACTGTGAAGAAAGCTGCAGTTCTGTCAAACTTTACAGACTTTTGGTTATGAAAAAGAAGGATGTAGACTGAGAAAAAGATTTAAAAATGACGTTTAATATGTCGTAGAATAAGATCCTTACAAGAAGAATATTAATAAGCACAAATCTGCCCCCTAACAAGGTCAGTGATTACTGCAAACATAAAGGAGCTGCTGGTTAAGAAATGTTTCCCCCCCCCCCCCATGCTGTATTTATTGTAGAAAGTTTTTCCAAATAAGGTCTAACGTCCTTGATACCCATGAGCCTCAGGTGCAAATCAGAGCTCCAGGTAATTTAAAATGCTTCGTTGTTGCTTCTGAGAGCAAATCAAGACGCCACAGTTGTCGAATTCAGCCACAATTGAGCCACAATTTAGAAGTGAATTGATTTAAGCTGCAGATTGCGTTTCTCAACACCCTCATCTTAAGCTTCCACCTGCTGTTAGTAAACACCTGTCAGCACCGGGCCGTCCCAGCACATTTGCCACTTCCATGCTCCTTGTATTCACAAAAGGGTGAAAACCCCACTGCTATCACAAACACCTGCACATACAGGGCTTTGTGCTCAAGTCTTCTATACAGTGTGATGCCTGTAGACGACTTTTACAACACACCTTCTACCGCAGCATAAAACAAACATGCAGATGAAACACCCTTTGAGTTCTCATTAACTCTGTTGTTGTTGTCAAAAAAAATCAGTTTTTCTTTCCCCATTGGTCTCAGAAGCATAGAGAATGCTAATCAGCTCCCCTCCAACACAAGACCAATTTTCCATATCTTGACATCACCTGACTGTAAACAGTGACCTCGATTTACAGATAACATCAACATCAATAAGGGCTTTCAGCAATCCGCAAACAAAGAAAAGTCACTACCTCCACAAATCTTCCTTCTTATACTAATCAACCATCCAGACGGTCCCATTTGCTTTTCCAAGATCCCAAATATTTGACACACTGTTGTCCAACTGATGACCTCCTCCTCTCCTGTTTGTCTGAAATAAACTCCTCTGTCCTCTAACACGGAGAGCAACTGCGATTGCGACCGACTGACCGCTCACTCTGCTGTCGGGTAACTCTCCTTCACTCCCTCCTGCTGATAGGGCAATCATGCACAGCAGGGCCTGCTTCAGCAAGAGCTTTATTTCCCGTACCCTGCCACATGTTACATTCAAAATGAATAAATACACAGCAAATGAGCACGTCAAGAGGTTTGAAAATGTGCCTGGTCAGCTGGTTTGGACCGACCAGTCAAAAAGGGGAAGAATGGTGATTCTTTATCCTGTAGGTTTGCTGCTGGGACTGAAACACAGAGAACAGACGAAAACCACCTGATTTAGCGATGGTTTTAGAATGACCTGGTGGCTTTTATTAGAAAAAGATTTTTTCTCAAACAAATAAATTCATCGAGAACATAACCATGCACCCCATCTCTGCATTTTGTAATACATTTTTTGCTCGCTCTCTTTAAGGTGTTATGCACGTTGGGAGGGTTTAAATCAGTTTTTTGATCACCTCTTTTAATTGCTTTTTTCCCCACAAATTTTCACTCCTGCTAGATTAAAGTCAATGCAGAATCCTTTCATGATGACCTGTTGGTACACTGGCGGTGCGCTGAGGTGCTGTGATCAGATGCTGCTATGTCTTCGTTAAGTCTCCGTGCTCCCCTGTTCACCTCTATTTGCAGTGAGATTGGGAACTGAAATTGGCCCTGTCACTGTTTACCCTGGCCTCTCATTTGAGTTAGCTTCACGTTCTCCTACACACCCCTTGTTTTCCTGTCAGAGCACTACTGATTACAGCTGCAACTGATGAGTCCGGACATGTGAGTAAAGCGCAGGAGGCCGCGGCTGAATACTAAAGCATCAGCATTCAACCTCTGCCTGCAGGTTACAGCAGTCCAACACACCGACTTGCAAAAAGAGGAATAAAATCACTTTAAAACAGAATGCATCGATTGACTTTCCTGCCTTCCAGGACCACTCAAGATCACTATTGTGTTGTGGATACAGTCGTTTAAGTCAACATACAACGATGTCTCGGGAAAAAAAAGGTGAGTTTTTGCAGCAAAAACTGTTAAGAACATACAGATACCAAAATGTTATTAAATTGGGAGTAAATGAATGATTCAAAAAAGATTAAAAGGTAACAAAAAGACAAAAATCTTAAGTTGTAATAAGCCTTCATTAATTTTTATTAATCATCCTGGCCAATACTTGTTCTTTGTTTAAAGTTTTAACACAGTTTTAAGAAGGTTAGTTTTTTACCAAGACTGGTCATATTAATTTAACACCAAAGAGACACACAGAACTGTGGCCAAATATATCACATCTGTCTACAGCTTTCATGAGTTTATAAAAAAGCAAATCACCTTGTTATTAAATAGAAAGGGAATATGGAGTTGTGACTGACCTGTAATATGATTGCTGGCAGATTGTTAGTGAGTAAAAACTGAACAAGTGTCATACTCATAATGAGCTACAATGTCTCCCCTGAGAAATAGCAGTGATTTTTGGAGGATAGCTTTTTAGCAGTTTTAAGTGGCTGCTCTTCTTAAGTAAGTATTGGCGTACAGGATTAAGAAAAAAATAATTATTTTGTAAATATCAACAAAAAGGATTCTTTGAGTGAAAGCAAAAGATTATTTAATCCTGTATGAACAGTCATTTGGGATTACAGTGCTAGGAAAACTGGTCGATAACCCTCCCCACTAAAACTTACCAAGTTCAGGGAAAGAGATGGTGCAGTTTACCTTTGGTCTCTTTTACATTTAAATACATAGAGCTCATACAAGATAAGCTGTCATTAGCAAAAGCACATTGTGATGCTGGAGGAACAGGACTAACACCTGAAATCACTCGTTTAAGCAACCTTATTGCTCTGTCAGTGGCCTTGAAGCCATGCGTTCTTAACATGCCTGCTGGCTCACCTCTGGGCTCCAACCACCCCACAAACAAGACCACTCCAGGCCTTCATAGCAACTCCTGATTAGCCTTGAGCACTTTGCTGTTTTCCTCTACCTCGCCTCTGGTCTTGCCTCTGTTATCCTCGACATTTCCGCCATTATCATTCTTACCCCCCTCCCATTGCTGCTCTTTTACTCCATCATACCCCAAGTGTCTTATCTCTTTTCTCCCCTCCGTTCCACTTCTCTCCAGCGCGTCACCTCTGCCCTTCAGTCTCCAACCTATAATTTCCTTTAGCTCCCGTCTGTGCCCTCCGCTTTACTCCCCAGCCGCACTCTTGATAACCAGCAAAACAATAAAAATAACATGCCTACAAAATCTGCAGCGACTCCTGCGACTAGGACAAGTTTCTTTGTGTCTTCAGCTCTGAAAAATAATAAAAAGATGGAAGTAATAATCGTAAAAGTTTCCTTAAAAAGAAACCTCTTGTCCCACAGTGCACTTTGAGGTTCAACTGTGACAGGCAGCCAAGTGTGTGTGAACATGTGAACAGAGCAGCACTTACTCTACCCCTCTACAGCTCTGTGCTAATGAGAGGTGTGTGCGCGTGTGCGTGTATGTATGCATGTGTAGGTGTGTATGTGTGTGTGTGTGTGTGTGTTTGATGGCTGCAAAAGGCTGTCACACTGACTGACACTCCCTTATGCCTGAAATAACTCTTACAAACGTCAGGTGGCTGTTGCCCCAAGGTCCCCAGAGCTGAGGTGTCATTTAAAAGAACAGTTCAGTTTTGCTGCCGCTTACATGCTGCTGACTGCCAGCCTGATGCTCTGCCTGTTCCAAAATAAAAGAAACAATCAACCTGCACCTGAATAAGATCAACAAATCTGTGGCAGATGCTGCACTTGAGTGTGATCAAATATTATCAGAGATATACTGCACAATGCTTGTGTTATTCTTGAATAGCTTTTGAAAGATTCTTCTGATGTTTTAGTTTTCTTGCTCTTTGTCTTGCTTAAAACAGGGATCCAACTTATCAGCCCTCTGTTCATACACTTCTCACCTGTCTAAGCTGCTGCCTCTTGCTGCCTCCTGTGTAAAAAACACATACAGCTGTTCATAAGATGCATAAATTCAGGGTGCAAGCATTTTTATTCTATTTTGCGCCTGTGTGAAGCACCAGGTTTTCATAAACTACAGTCTTGCCTGGAAAATCAGCTGGAAACCATCCGTAGCAAAACGCCTTCGATCCCAGAGTTCTCTCCTGGTCTCACTGACTCTGTCTGATTACCTGGCTTCAGCATTTAAAGTGCTCATTGAGCCCCAAGCCCTCCCTCGTTCTGCTATCTCAGGCTCCTTTCTTCTCCCTGTCAGGGAAAATGCCAGAGAGGTGCAGTGACGCCATGCTCCGCTCCCAGTGCTGGTAATTTGACAGCAAGCAGAGAGGGTGCAGAATAATTGGAATAACATTTATGTGTCATTGTGACACTGAAGGAGAGAGCTCAATTTTTAACGTCTACCGCTGGAATGGGAGATAAAAAAAATGCTAGTCGGAGATCCTGGGATAGATTTCACAAGTTGACTAGCTAAATAAGTGGAGGGTTAATCAGACAAACTAGACAGCTGGCCTTTTGTCAGAGCTGTTTGTGTCTGCGGCTCTGGGGAGACCAGACTGGAGCAATACAAACAGTGAATTATGGCCAAACCGTGGTCTTGTGAACAACAAGCCAATGAAACAAGCCAGAGCTGCAGCTTGATGATGCTTTTTAATTGGACTTAACTCAGCGGGGCAGATGCATCCCAATACAATAGCATGATATGACTGGCAGATTTAACAATGATATTTTTCAGACAACCAGTCTTCCTGTTATCAGCTGATTTAGGAAGCGAAACAGCGAGCGGTTTTTTATCAGAAAAGCACGCCTGTCAGAAAGCACCGACCGCAGTCATGGAGCAGTACGATGACATGACTGGCAGGTTTCACAGAACTTTTTAATTGGTTCCTCCCACTGAACAGTATAGACTCACTGCAGCCCACAATGTGAAAAAGGGTGAATCTTCCTATTAGCAGATGACACCACGGCAAAACAGCAGCAGTCTGTAGTTTGCGATAAAAAAGACATCCTTTCAAAAAAAAAAAAAAAAACAACACATACACTTCAGCAACACTGGTGCTTTCATGCAATTCGGACAATAGAGGCTGCCACGTTGAAGAGACGCTGAGACAAGTTCAATTATAAGAGCTTGTGTTTGCATGTCCGCCAACGATGCTAGGAGATGTCTACAGTGGGAGTTGAACGCTCGAGTGATCATCAAAAATGCGGACAAAAAACCCCACAAGTGCTGGTTACAGCCTCTCTCTGGTGCTGGCTAGCCAGTGAGGACATTTTTTTGGCTCTCCTCTTCTGCTCTCATACTGGCTGCTGCTGCCAGTCTCACAATAGAAGGGACAGCACAGTGTAATGAGCAGGATTACCAAGGGAGACTGGCAGGTATAGTATGGTATCAAAGGAAATCCAGTCAGTGAGGGATATTCAGACAGCGCTTCCATTCTTTTATTCATTGCCTGAGCGCCCAGAGTGACTCAGCTCACTCTCCTGCTGTCAAACCCTGTCATTATCCATTAGTGTGTTTCTGCCTCGCTGGGGACCGCCCACTGCTGCTGCTGGCATGTGTGAGGAGGTGTATTCATGTTTGTGTGTGTATATATGTGTGTGTGTGTGTGTGTGTGTGTGAGCTTTATGAACGGGCGCATGTGTATGTTGTATCTTTGCACTGCATGCCTGTGCATGTTTGTGTGTATTCACATCACACTTTAGGTTCGTGTTTGCCCTTCAGGTGTCTAATAGCGGGAAGGTTTTCTGCTGTAATCGTTGTAGCCGTGGTGATGCCTTGTTAAGCACTGGGAGTTTAAAAAGCAGCAACAAAGTCTCTGCTAAGACCATTCAAGCACATTCAAACACATAGAAAAAGCATGTCTTTTACATTTGGGAGCATGGATCTATGTTGTAATACCTGGTTCACTGCAATATTCTGTTTTTGATTCTGCATTTACGCAACGGGAAGTTACCATTTCCTGGTCTGTCCAAATACAAAACAGTCATGACTCATTTTATGGGTCAGTAGAATCCAAATAATTCCTTGTGATTTCCTCAGGAGTTCCTCAGAGAGAACCATGTACAGTAATTTCATTTTGCTTTGGTCAAAAAGCTCCATTTACCCATTTATCCATTTAGTGAATATCCAAGGACTGTTCAGTTAGAAAACTTAACCATTCTAGTCATTCTAACCATTCAAGCCTTATTACACTGTCAGCCTGCTGTGTGGAGACAGGGACAGAGTTTTCTGTCATTTCTTTTTTTTAAATTTAACATTTTCCTCATGATTGATTTGAGATACTGATTAGATTTCGCCACATAAAACTTGTGATCATGGTGGAAAAACTAAGCTCAGTGCTGTAAGGTACACCCAGCTCCTCTTTACCAATACTGAATAAGATGCCATGCTATTACAATGAAGGACTATCTGAAAAGCTTGATGACTAAAAAAATAGATTGTGCTCTTGTAACTACTTCAGCAGCGCACCATTAAGCTGTAGTTTGGATCTTCTCAAGCACTGATTAGCAACAGAGTTCTGTGTGTGTGCTGCCGTGAACTGGTTTTTGGTAGAAACCAATATCAGCAGGAAAGGGGTTGTACTTTTTGAAGTATGATTTTTGAAATAAACACCTCTCACAATAAGTATACCTTTGACTCATTATGTAAAATGATCATTGCTACATATGATAAAATGATAAATACAAGCACTCGACATTTGGTGACTACAATAAAACCGAATGGACTGAGACAAAAAGCAGGAAACATGTCACAAAGCATGTCTACATGTATAGAACTATTGCATGTTTTCTTTTTGTTTTTATTTGATAAAAAAAAAAAATCTTATAATTAACTATAAGCAAACTGGCTGACTTTTGGATGTAAAGTTTAATGGTATTTTCCTCTCTGGACTCTGTTGTTTTATATCCTCGTGTAGATACGATTAAAAACAGTTTCCTGGGCATTCTGAGTAACTCCATCGATTTGACCTATCCTTATTTTTATTTTACTTACATATGAGCTATTCCATAATACAATTAGTCTAAACTGGCATCTACATTAACTTACCATTATTCTTTTTTTTTTATTTTCCTACATTTCATCTGAGGGTTCAACATAAATGGAAAAACTAGAAGGAAATGACGGAAAAATCTGGATTTTCTGAGGTAAGTCAGAGCTGAATGTAACACACACACACACACACACACTCCTTCATACATGCTATTTTTTCAGCGAGCTTACAGCTAACATCTGTACAACTGGCATATTGGCTGTTTGTGTTCCACAGTCAAACTCATGACACTTGACAGGATGTGCGTTCAGCAAAACTTTACACCTTTCAACATCACATGAGCATTTTGAGGTAGAAATGTCAAAACTTCTTCTTGTTGTCTTGTTTGTCAGCCAATGTAAGCCAGAGTTTTTTTTCTGACTGCGAGCAAACTGCCAAACAACACTTTTTTCCCTAAAAAGTGTCACCTTTTAGAAAGTAGCTGTTGACTCCAGCACAACTTTGTGGAGGGCTGCAACACATCACTGCTTTCTTTTACATATCTCTGCACGGACAGATTGTCAAACTTATTTATTCTGTGTAATCAAAAAGGTTCAGTTCAAAGAAAAATGCAATTTCATCAATTTGCAGAGCAGAGAAAACTGTTATTCATTATGAAATACACCCATGAGAAATGCAATTTAGTCAAGCTGCAAGGAACGTAGTGCTCATACACAAGTCACATATCTGGTGGTGTGAGAATATGACAGTGTGTGTATGCGTGTGTATATGATCAGGATAAAGAGGCTCGGCTTTAGGCTTTGCTCCTCTTTTCTCTCTGCTCAGCTGTGTTCCCCCAAGGAGGTTCGGCAACGGGCTGGTAGAGATCCAGATAAGATGGACAGAAAAGAGAGAAAGGGATGTGTGCACTGGTGCGTTTGTGTGCGCACGTGTAAGGGTGGGAGGGAAAACATATATCTTGTCAGGGAGGAAAAAATAGAAGAGTGAAAATCAGATGAGAGAGAGACAGGAAAGACAGAGAGCGAGTGATGTGGGAGAGGAGTGAAAGAGAGGCCGAGACACTGCAGATGTGATGGAGAGACACACAAAAAATGCTTGAATGCCAAGAAGGCAACGAGTAAAAGAAGCTGAGGGAGAGAGGGACACAGACAGGAGAGTGGAAACAAAGAGTGAGAGAGGGAGGAGAGGATACTGGGTGAAAAAGAGCCGATGGCGGAGAGAACATTGATGAATTTGAGCGAGTTTCATGCCAGCAGTGGATTCTTTCTCGCCTTCTGTCAGCTGTGGCCACCTGAGCGGAAAGTCCTCTTTGTCCAGCTGCAACACACAGTCTCAACACAAACCAGCACCAGCAGTGACGAGCGAACTGTTTTCACTAACAAGCAGCGGAAGGGATCACAGTTACATCACTGCATGCAGTTACCGACACTGGATGTAAATGGTCATTAAATACCAGACTGACTGATGGGAGTGATGAAAAAAAAACATTGTTTATCTGCATCCAGCAAGTAAGAGATATAAAGAAATGAGTAAACCAGCGTCAGTACATTTTTAGTGACTGATAAGTAATGAATGAGTGAATCTGCTTTTCAGATGCTGCCTGACATCTACAGACAGAGGTCAGCAAGTCAAATTCTCAGGGAATCTCACGTTAAAATTGTCCTCCATGACTCAACACCTCATGTTATGAAAGGCCACACTGCTTTAAACTCCAGGCACATCCAAACTTTTAAAGGTCATTGGAGTGACAAAAGATGGAAACACAAAGAGTTTCATTGAGTGAATTTAAAAAAAAGCAAACTTAAATTTTAAATGGCAATCACCAACATGGCAGAGCTTTCCTCCCCTGGTTAGCCACTTTCAATGAGTTCGCTATCACACTGCTCATCAGAAAATTATATGAGGTGAGATGAACATCTCAGCTCTTCATAAACAAAAGATGAAAAAAAAAGAAACACAAAAGAATCTAAATGGCAAGTGATTGTAGCACTTCTTATTCAAGTGAAAGAAAGAGAAGTGGGTCCAAATGCTCTCAGTTTGC
>JAQNCA010000001.1:18290695-18322671 GCA_029783725.1 Acanthurus tractus | reverse complement strand
CTCCAGGCACATCCAAACTTTTAAAGGTCATTGGAGTGACAAAAGATGGAAACACAAAGAGTTTCATTGAGTGAATTCAAAAAAAAAGCAAACTTAAATTTTAAATGGCAATCACCAACACGGCAGAGCTTTCCTCCCCTGGTTAGCCACTTTCAATGAGTTTGCTATCACACTGCTCATCAGAAAATTATATGAGGTGAGATGAACATCTCAGCTCTTCATAAACAAAAGATAAAAAAAAAAAGAAACACAAAAGGATCTAAATGGCAAGTGATTGTAGCACTTCTTATTCAAGTGAAAGAAAGAGAAGTGGGTCCAAATGCTCTCAGTTTGCACAAGTTGAAACACGACAGCAGCTCATCTCATCTATTCCTCACAGCCTGATTCATTCATTTGCATTCACCAGTCTGTGTAGGACTTTCTATGTAGGAGGTGTAAAAGACGACGGAGGTTGAACAACTTTTTAAAGATAATCTCATGGATGTTTCAGAAATGACAATTAAAATGAGAAAGATCAGAAACAGATGTAATGACATCGGAGATTTAAGACCTTAGAGTAAAAACTTGAGGCAGAGGAGTGAAGCTAAAATTAATCCAGATTATTAACTGTAATCCAAATAATCCAATGATTTGACCTGTGTTTCTTTAATTATGAACATTTAATATTAGCAATTGCAGTAACTTAATTTTACAATCAGAAATAAATAAATTACCAGAGATTAAATTAGCTTCAAGATGTTAAACAGGTGAGTGAATGAACAACTAATTCTGCAGCAGCGTTTGTCACCAGACTGATCGGTTCAGTGCTGTTTTGAGACAAGCATTAGTTTCCATTTGCTAAAACAGCTGCAAACAGCAACACTTGCTGACTCACTTTTTTATCAAGCTGGCTGCATCACGTTCTGCCTGCACCGTTTGCTCCTCTGCGTGCAGCGCTTGTGATTCTGTTAGATGCGGAAAAAGTCCCAAAAGCTTTCGAAAACAGCTATTCAGTTTTTGATGGAAAAATATGGACAGTTTTCAAAATAAAACGCCCTACTCAGAGACAAAATCATTTACTATTTAACTGCATAACCTTTATTAAAAACCACAAAACAAAAACATCTGAGCAGGTTAACAGGCAAAACACTGACAACCACCTGTAAGACACAATATCACAGAGCCGTGAATCAAACTGAGAGAGGAGCAGTATGTCCACCACTCCGAGTCACCAACATGTTCAGATATCTAAACCTCACTGGTTATTGAGCCACAACGTGAGCTCCTCTCGAAAATTTGGAAGTAAGCAGTTAGATTGATGATGCACAGAAGCATGGAGTCGTGGGGGTGAAGGAAAGCAGCCAGGAAGAGCTGGTGTCACACTCACGAGTGGGAGGATGATTTACTGAAAGTGGTGAGTACTACAAAACTGGGTACGCTTTGTACTGTTAAAATAAAATGGCAGAAAAGTAAGAAAAAGAAATTCAGCCCTGGAATTTGTCAGACACAATTTAAGTGATTGAAGTCCCTCGCAGTCAAAGAGAGGAAATGTGGAGCCGCAACCTTAAAGCACGGCTGCACAGAGACAGAGCTTGTTTTTCTGAAATAGTAACAAAGTTGCAGAGGTTGAGGTTTTGCAAAACATTGAATATTTGAACACTCTCTTGCAAAACAGATGTGTTAAATGATCAAATATCACAGCCTGATGACACGTAGTAATGGATGTGTTGTGAGGATAAGGCTCACCCTCACCTCTCAGGCCTTTGAGCAGCTTATTTGCTGGTGGACTGCGGCTCTGATGGACAGCTGAGCTTCGGCTCTTGTTACTGTGTGTTGCAGAAAGTGAACGCTTGCATGCCCAGTCATCTTAGGTTAAAACTTTGTAGCTTCTCCAACACTGTTATTGTGCTGCTGGCTGTTTGATGTTGCTGACCTAAAACTTTAAGCCTTTTTTATCATTGCGCTCACAGCATCGGTGAAATGCCTACAATGAAAAAGTGAAAGTATTCATGCCTTTCTCCTGCTGTGGCTGCTTGCCTTGCTGTCTTGTTATGTAGCGTGTTGTGCTATGAGATTGTGCCGCAGAACTTGGCCGGTTTTCTACCCTAAGAGGCTCCATCGACTGACAGCTCTGATGTTGCATGAAAAGCAGGTTCGACTGATGAGGGCCCCGGCCGAGCGGGAGTCTGGCTGGCGGTGCGTTGCTAGAGCGCTGGCTCTATGGGAGATCTGTGTTATTGGACGGGGCTCACTTTGAACTCAGCGCCTTGCTTAGTGGCTGACAATGGACTTACAACAAATGTACCGGTTCTTCAGTTTGTGCAACGTAGACAACCAAGACGGGAACTGTGGTGGGCTGCGCGGGGGGCATGGGGAGGGTAAACAAAAAGGGAAGAAAATAAAAGAACAGAGTCAGGCAGAAGCAGTGAAAAAAAAAAAACACCAAAGGGAGAAGAAAGAAGCAAACACAAGAAACAGAAACAGAATGCCAGTCGAGTGTAACAGAATAATATGCGACCCAAATACGACAATGGAATAAAACAGAGAGAGAAGTGTGAAGACTTGAGACAGTCTCTTCAGCCTGTCAAGCTATAATTATTCATGAACTGAGGTCAGTCAGTCATATCATGAAGTACCTGCAAACCACATACTGATCTGGTATCAGTTACTCCAGTTCTCACTGTTTATGCCAGTGCTTATTTTTTGTCTCCATTTTGTCAAATCAATTCGTTTTTTTAAGGTTGTCCCCTTTTATTTTAGACTTACATGCTTTTAAATACAAAAAATACGCCAACTTAGATCATCAACCAGGACAACATCTGTGATTTCGCAAACTTCTCTACCTGACTGTTCATCTGAAAGAGAAACATGGACATTTTATTTCTTGATTCTTTCTCAAACTTCAACACAATCCTTCATCTACAGCATTAAGTCCTGTACTTTACATTCTGCTATTTATCTTTACGACTGCTGAACCACTTCATCCACTTCAAACTCTTTATTGATTATGTTTTCATAAATTCCACATTAACATTATATAAAGAAGATGGTTTTTTTTCCCGAATACATCAAGAAATTAGATCAACCGACAAGCTTCTCTGATAAGCAGGAGAGGCAGAGAGGTGAGATAGCCGGTAATAAACCTCTCAGATTAATGAATAGCAACCTTTCAAAAAATAACATTCCTTAAGATTGAGGTTTACATAAAAACATCTGAAATCTGGTAAAGATTGAAAAAAAATTGGAATTGCAGACCACAAAGTCTGATTTGTACGGAGTGATAAAGAGACAGTACGTTCCTCATACTAATACATGAAATACATGAAATACACAGACATACATTTTGTGAGTATGTTTTCTACACATTTTTTAGACTTTTGATGTTTAAATGACCCTCTTCTAATTATGTCATCATATTGCACTAACGCACTCTTCTGCAATGGTTTAGTGGTACCAGAGTGGAGAAATGCCATTACTTGGCAGAAGTGCCATTCATGGCTTCAGTAAATGCGTCCAACTCGAATTAATTAAATTAATAAATTAATTAGTGCTCTCTTGTACTGATTTTTTTTTTTGGAAGATTCAGGAACTTTCATTTAAAACTGACACTGAATTTGGATGAAAATTGGACTAATTGCTCTGTTAGAGGACTACTTTTAAGTTCCAGATTTTAAAGACAACAAGCAACAAAATTAAAGCTTTTAAAAAGTTTAGGCTCACTCTCTGTGGATTCAAATAAAGTGTACTGGAAGTGTTGTGTCCCAGCAGGGTTTTAACATCAGATTGAGCTTTTTGTCTTTGCATCTGGAAGTGTCTTCACGCTACTTAAGCCATTAATCTGTTTCGTGCATCGGTGTAGTAGCAAGCTGTCCGTGGCAGCCTTAAGTGAACGACAGAGTGGGGATTACAACAGCCAGCAGGAAGATGAGCTGTCAGTCAGGTGATTGACAGACTTGCACGAGACTCTCAGCTAAAAGCTAAAAGGAAACACCCATTTGCTCACTCAGGAGAGAGAGGAGCGACTCAACCGCCTTGCCATTCTGCCTAATGATGGCGGCCCACAAACCCACATACCAGGATAGATCAGCCTCGTGTCATGTCAGTGCGCCGTTATTAATGACAGGCTCTTAAAACCTTATTACAGCCTCAGTCTGTGGGTATGCCTGACGCCTCAGAGGTTCAGCCTGCCGGGGATTGGCCAGGTAATGAATAAATGACATGCTTAACCATTCTACCAAAATAATATTGCGCTACATTAATACCAGAAAGAGGGGGATGGAGTTTATGAAAGTGAAAGAGCAGCTCAGTCTAGAGTCTGTACAATCAGAGTTTCTATAGGCAGAACAATCCTGAGCCACAATAAAAGCTGTCAGACCGAAGCAATGAGCGGGAGAGGTTGTGAGCAGGAGTAATAATGTTATTCCCCATTGACAATTTTTACATTCCAAGGACCTTAAATGGCTGAAGTATGACATGGCTATAGACTTAATACCTGTCATTAATCTTCACAATACTTCCACAGGAAATGAATGAATAATTCTATTAGCAGTTTAACCCGTCAGCCAACACCAGAGGTGGACTGCCATTTATGTTATAGCCATTTCATGTGTTACTCAAAAGCAAAAGTACTATTATTTTTATATAAACCACAGATGAAATTCATTGATGAGTAGTCACTCGTTACAAGTGATACATAAGAGTTAAGAAGAAGTTCTTTTTAAAACTCGGTTTTGAGGAGCCAGTGATGTACTTTTTACTTTTACTACATTTGCCAAATAAATTAGTTTGAACTAATCTGCTCTAATCTGCAGGGATTAAGTGTGCCAGAGAGCCTGCAACAGGCACTTCTACTGCAGATGTAGAGTTGCAAGCTGCCTGGAAAAAAAAAAAGAAGCACTGTCTTTTGACCACAATGTGATAATGATGGAGTAAAACACAAAAGCAAGAGGGAGCTTCAGGAGACACTAGTTTTTACTTTCTATTTTTGTTGAGTTAAAATAACCACAAGTATCAAACTGGAAGCAACGTGTACTTTGAGTAATTTATTAACTATGTACTTTTTAAATGTTTGAGTAGGTTTTTAAAATAGTGCTTTACACCTTAAGTTGCATCCTGTTATGAGAGCAGTTGTGCTTTCAGTTCTCTATCCCTCACTGATCAAATTACTGTGTGAGGTGAGAAGTATCACGCCATAGCAAACACAGAGAGAATTTTCACTCAGCTCTGCAGCTCACCTCAGCTTTCCAGAGCTTTGTTGTCTTTCAGCTCCTTGTTTTTTACAGCCTGTAACTTTATGGTTCTGCTTCACTCTCACTGCTCCCCTTAGCATCGTTTCCAGCAGGAGCAAGCAGGCTGTTGTCAACAGAAAAGCCTTAGAAATATGTAACTGACAGAAAAAAGCAACTAGTTAGTGAAAGTATTGGAGTGCCGAGGTGGTTAGAAACAGGTATTTTCCTAATAAGCTGGAGGAGACAAAACAAAACAAAAAATGGCAATTAACAACATCAAAAAAAAAAAAATCTATGAAAATTGCTATAATATTTGCTTTCAGGGAAGGAACAGAATGAATGCTGCATTTTTAGAGAAAATGAACATGACCTTTCTACTGTCGTAATACTGATCAATAGGCTGCTCTGCTGTGAGATGCAGGCTTGTATTTGTCTTGTTCCAGAACAATGAAAGTTCCTTCTTTTTTAATATTTTGTCTTTAATGCCTATTTTCATCCATTACGAAGCAGAAATGCCTTGTTGTCGCAAGACGTTGTACACATAAACTTGCCCTAAGTTTCCGAATTCCCAAATCCTAAATTCATGCTTGAGGCTTTTCTTCCAGTGAACCCTTCGCAACCCTTCTGTATTCAAGCCAGTTAACTTGGAAAGTGTCTCAGGCTTCGCTGAAATAAAACTGCGCCAACAGTCAGCAAGGAGATAGGAAGTTTGATTTTATTTGTGCTAGGTTGCACCCTCCGTCCCCCACCGTGCGGTGCAGTAATTGTGCCGCCTGCCAGCATGGAACGAGTGCCTCCTATTGAGTGTTTCAATCATTTTGAAGGTTATGGCACTTTGATGTAACATGAACTGCTTCATTTGAATATCTTATGCCTTATCCTGTGCTTAAGGTGGCTCTCTGGTGTATATGTGGACCGTATCAAATGCTTCCAATGAGGACATTTATCAGAAATGCATGAAGCAAAGTTATAATTAAGCCAAATGGGAACAAAAGCCAAGTGCGCTTCATGAAAGTGGTGCAAAGTGACCAATAATCATAAGTTGATGGTTTTAATACTCAGGAGCAGAGTCTACCTTTCGTGGTTAGAGGTTATGGTTGAGTAATAGTCATGGGTGATATTAGATATATCTGCCTCTACCATCTTCAGTTTCCAAAGAAGATGAAGCCACAGCAGCAGAAGTGAAGGCTGCTGTCTTTTGTGAACAAAAACTTTACAAGTGACCAGAAAAGGTGAGTTAATGCCGAAATGAATTAAATTGTGTAGCACTTTGTTATTTTATATGATCAAAAAAAAAAAAAAAAAAATTAGCACAATAACTTCTCAGATGCTCAAGAACTTGTGGTTCATAAGATAAACTGCAGCTAATAGCTATGAGAATATGTTAGAACATGGCAGCCACATAACACACATAACACTCCTGTCCTTGTCCTCACACTCTTATGTGACAGTGCATCAGTGGTGAAGGCACATTACACATCCACCCACAGCTATAGCCACAGCAGGGGGAGTTACAGCATCATTTTAACAAGCCAGAGTATCTCCTATTGGTGCAAATGGGATCCTTTCTGCAGAGCTGTGTGACGGGAATCATTTGGCCTGACAACAGAGACCAAATGTAAGCTAATTACTGGTGCTGGCATCACCTCACCTTCATTGTGTGTTGAGTGCTGGTCCATAGGGTGTCCTTCTGTCATACAGAGGCCCAATAATCCACAGCCAGCAAATATTAAAGTCGACTGTACATCTGCTAATTAACCTTAATTGCAAATGAAACCTGGAAGGCATCATTCATTACGGTGGCATATACACTGGAGCTCAATTTGGATGTTGCAGCCTGTGACAAACAGCACAGCAGGGAGATGCTCTCCTTATTTGTCGGCTTTTCACATTTAAGTTCCAATTTCCTTCACTCCTAAAACTTAGCATTAGAGGGGAGATTGGCTCATGAGAGAAAGTCTATTCCTGCACCCAGGGATAAGGTCATAATATTGAAAAATGAAAGCTATGCTCCTGAAGTGAGAAATTTCAAACTTTAGATAAAAAGAACAAGCAAATTTCTGAGTTCTCAGAGTTCATTAAGATGACTGCGCCACAGACTTAAGGGGTTTTTTCAGCTCAATTTTTTTGGCTTCCATTTGTTTCATCAGGTATATTTTAGGTACCCCTCCAGTTTCCCTGTGATACAAAAAGTTGGTATCCATCTAACTCTGCTTCACAGCTTTACTCCTTGGGGAGCAAAGTTGGACAGAGTGTGTCATGATCAAAACACACTGAACACCATCAGATTCTTTGTGGTTTCTCTTTGCTGTATCAGATGACGGATGAGACAGACACAGGGATATTATTAACACTGGCAAGCTGACTTCAGGTTAAAAGACATCATTGGATGTTGGCGGTTTTGCAAAAAAAGAATCCCTTTTTCTCTTTTGGGAAACAGCTGTGTGGGCTTCAGAAACTTGGGCTGTTAATCTTCAGGAATCTCACGATTTAATTTGATTTCATTTTGATTTCAATTCTTGGTGCCATGAGTTGATTCAAAATGAATTTTTGATTCAAAACAAGTCTTGATTGAATAAATAGAGAATTGGGCTCTCTTTTCAGTCCCTTGCTCAAGTACACTGTGTGCCAAACTGTTCACTGGTGTCCTTAGTCTACTGAAATACAATTTGAAGCAGAACCAGCAGTGAAGATAAATGTTGTGTAGTGTTTTGGTTTAAAAAGTTAACAGCATTAATTAAAATTGAATTAATTTGAACCCATCTTGCAGCCCCCTGCCTGAATGCTAAATCGGACAGAGTGCTCTGTTGTGTCATTAATGTTATGTCTCCAGCAGTGAGGAGCAGCATCTCTGTGGCACCGTCAGCCCCGGGGATAGCCATCGCTGAACGAGACACAGAGCAGGCCCAGGGTTTTTCGAGGTGAAGCAGACAGAGCCTAAAGCAATTTTCCTCACCACAGAGTTAATTTTAACAGTTTAACATCACAGTGTGCGTTGGTCAGTCTGTCCTGTTTGCTGCAGCCGATTGCTGCTTTGCTTCTTTACCGTCTCTGAAGGATGGTGCAGAAGGTTTCAAAAGTACTTCAAATTCATCTTGCAAAATTGATATGTGGGGTCATTAAATCAATAAATGCTTGCAACCTCTGCATGCAAGATAAGTCCAGGATGTGTCTGCCTTATTGTCAGGGTGCTGTGCTTCACAGTTGAGTTACATCTACCTCCTATCTTTTAACATCACATTATAAACTAACATTTAGAAGATTCATTTATAAAATCTGTGAATTGGTTTAAAACCATAGGGGATAAGCATTGCAATTTTTATGCAAATCAGTTTTTTTCAGCCATCCAGAGTAGAAACCATCCTGATGTCTCCAGTGTCACATTTTCATTACACTCATTTCTTTAATGTGGTAGTTCCGAGTAACTTCGACTGTGTGCAGCAATAAAATAAGCTTCAGTCCAGTATCACAGCCTTGTGTGCCTACACCAGAGTTCTGAGTTAGATAGAAGCAGCCAGAAGGAACCGTGTGGGAGGAGTGACACGGGTGAGCCTGTGAGGGTGATGACAGGACGGGCTGCAGCTTTTTGGATGTTTCCATCCCTGCTGAAGTGACAGTGAGTGAAAACCTGAGCCCATAACTGTCCAACAGAGGATACAAGAAGCCTCCCCGGTGCTGCGACCCCTTTGGTGAAATGCTAACATGCATGAAGCAGAAAAAAAAAAAAAAAAAGAAATGTGAGGACACAAATTCCAAATATCACAGTGTGCACTATGCTGATTGAAACGCTCTGCAACAAGAGAAAGCAATAAAAATCAGAGTGCGTGATGCCAAGACGAGGATCACAGCCCTTTCAGAGTCCATATCCTACAGCTCCGAGTGCTGGAAAAGGTCAGCTCTGTTTTCACCGGAGGCGGCTAGAGCTGGACTAACTCCAAAGCTAGTGGTGTGGAGAGAGCTTGGGGAAGGGCGAATCATCCTGACCTGGCAGAACCCCCGCTGTGTGGGTGTCTCTCACCAACTCTGATCAGATTTTCTTCCATTTCTTTGTTTGTTTCTCCTTGCAGCTTCTTATACGAATGTTGTTTATTATGCACACAAATGCACGTGCACGCTCGCACAAAAGAGGCCATCTGCTGTAAGATGAGTCAGTGGAGTATTAATTCTGGATTCAACCTCCCTTTGTGGCCGTCTTTGTCAGATTTCTCGCAAAATCATACATATTTAATAGCTGGATGGACACAAAGAAACGGAGAGGATGAAAAATGGGAAAAAGACAAATACGAGAGAGAGAAAGAAAGGAAGGAAAAAGAAAGAAGGACAGACAGAAAAGAGGAGATGATATGAATAACACCATTATAGTGGGTGTGGCTGACAGGCCTTTGGGTGATACTGACATTTTGCCACAGAAGAGGATTCACACAGCTGTTATAAAGGGCTTTTAAGATGAGGAGCGTATTGTGCTGTAGCAGGATAAATGCCACCCACAAAGGCCACTGGTTCCTTATTTCCTCTCATGCCAAGTTGAAAGGGCCTTCAAATATTCATAAACATTCCCATCAATAAGAAAAAACTGCCGTCATCGCCTCACCACCATCACACACACACACACACACACACACACACACACACACACACACACACAGACAGAGAGCTCTGGCGCTAATGGCTGTGAGACTGAAAGGCAAAAAGGTTGACAGTGGGGCGAGGGCGGGTGTATTGTTGTTTGGGATGATGCCACCTCTCTCACAATATATTCAGAAGCAAATTGGTACTTGAATTAAGTGACCATTGATTGTTGGGTTCATTCACGGACATTCAGATGTGTCCCTGTGTTCCCCTGGGTCTGTCAGTGGTGTAAAAACCGCTTATTGAGGAAATGTGATGAAGTGATTAATGGACAAAGTCGCGACTTGGACCAGTGCTACTCAATCAATAGATCTCATAAGTCAACAAAATAAAATGCTCTCTTGGCTGTTTGATTTAAGCTGCTGAGCTGACAGAGTGTGAATAAGGATGAAGCAGCAGGTGTAATGTTCTTAAACGTTTGGTCTTTCCTCCAAAAAATAGTCTGCAGAAAAGAAAGACTCTCGAGCTGCAGCACAACTGTGGCAACTCTGTTGGTGATATCTCATTTTCAAACCACTTTTTTCCACATTAAGCATATTATTACAACATTAAAGGAGCTACAGGCATGCATTTGTAATTACCCTTCAGATAATTGAAGTCCTAAATGTTTTCATTCTGAGGCAAAAATGGAATTTTCTAGTGAACATGGTCATGGTGCAGAAAATTAGACATTAATACCAGGATATTAGAGTGGAATTGAATTTCACAGAAAAAAAAGTATAAAGTTATTTGCACCCGCTCTCTGGGTTACGCCTGTCAAACCCTGATGAAAGGCCATAAAGTTAAAAGATCCACCAAAGAGAATCTGGCTTTTTAAGAAATGAATTCAGCTGATCTTCTCCTGCACATGTAGGCTTTTAATGAAACTACTGAGAGCAAATATTAGCATTAAAGTGACAGACTGGAGCATTTGATTTGTGACAGACAGAGAAAGCCGGGAGAGAAATGTGTGGGTTTGCCATGCGTGTTTGTGTCTGCGTGTATTGAATGTGTTTGCACGCTTGCTCGCATGTGAAAACTCCACTGTCAAGAAGGAGAGCGGCTGAAGGGTCCCGTGTGGAAGCAACCTATGCAAAGCCACGCTACATTTAGTCTCAGTCATGCCAAAACCTGCGGCAGATCTGGGGTTTCTCCAATAGCATGCAATTTATTTGATGCCATGGCTAATCTGAATGCTCCATCTAATTCCACCGTGTTATCTGTTAAAGCACTGCATCTGTGCTTAGCTGTGGTGTGTTAACGCCCAGTGCGCACGATAAATCGCCACCACCTGCGAGCAGGAGATGGATTACAGTGCTTTCGTGGGGAGAAAATCTCCTACATTAGCAAAACGAAAGGCCACCGTCATATTCAGTGACCCCAGCCCCCCATAAAAAGAGAGCAAATCCAAGAGGGAGCACTGCGTTTGAGGGAGAGTACATAAGATAGAACAAAGAGAAAAAGAAGGAGGTAAAGATTCCCATTGCCATTCTTATTCCCAGAAGAAGATAAAATGTATCCTCATACCAAAATGCTTAAATCCCGGTGCAGAGGGATTACAAACCCTAATTTAATTAAAAATGTGAGAGCACACAGAAATAATGACAGAATCGACAGATTTTTAATATTCTAATCTGAAGAACTCACATCCTAGAATGTTCAGTAAAGACACTTGAAATTGACACCAATTGATTTCAGGGTAGCAGTTGCAGGGCGCTGGGGGCTCAAAGAAACGTGCATGATCAAACATGATGTTAACAAAAACAAACACACAAACACACAAACATGTGGCCTATTGTCACAAGCCTGTTGATTTTTTGTGGGCTGTGCTTTAGCTCCTTCATTTTGCAGCATTTAGCTGTGCTAAGTAGGAAGGACTAGTCTAATGCTATGAGCTCTGCTCTGTTAATTTGATGACACCTCTATAACCTCACAGCACAGGATAATTTGAGCAGATCATTTGCTCCCACCAGCCTTGAATTATGAAAAAATTAAAGATTACTGAGAGAGGGCGAATCCAACCCCAAATCTGCCCCATTTTCCTACAGCATGATGCCCGCTCAGGTTTAGGGTGAAGATGCAGTACTTATAAATCTGCATATGATTATGATTGTGCACTCATACTAGGTATAGTTATGCCAAAAAGCACACAATGTTAAGCAAAACGACAAAGGAGCAGGTTAATTTTAAAAAATAACACATTATCATGTGATTAGATTTATGATTTGATACACACAGTATATTGATTCATTAAAAAGCGCTCCTCTAACTCATTAGCATTTTTTATTTAAAAAAAATGTACCAAATTAAAAAAAAAAAGCCATTTATCACTGCGGGCAAGCACAGGAAGGATGGATGTCTCCACATTATGGGGTAAATTTGAAGATGAGGAAAATGAGTGTAAATTTGAAATATAAATTTAAAATGATGTGATGAAACAGGATGGAAATTTTGCCAGACTGATGGAGTGTCAGGCTCTCTGAGTAATTTAAAGACTGCCTGATTAAAAACTCTAACTGGAGTTATCATTATTTTAGCAGTCTTCACATTACAAACTGCTCGCTTGAAAAAAAGAGCATCTGTTGGGTTTTTTTTTTCCCCAATGCTTAACTTGTTTATTTTCTTGTCAAGGAATACCTCAACACGTTTTGTATTTTCAGTTTGTGACCTTTTTATGTGAAGGTACAGTTCCAGCCGTACTGTTTGCTGTAGTGTCGTGTTTTGAGCTGGTTGCATAAAGTTTGGTTCAAAGCTTGTGGATGAGACCCCAGGTTGTGATTTGGGCTGAGACAGATGTGTTTGTACATCAAAATCTGGTGCAGTGCAGCTTTAAGCTTTGAGGTAAAGAGGATGGAGGTTAAAGGTAGGCTCACAGAATGAAAACAAATCTGATATTACACAGGACCCTGTATGAACAGATGTGTTTGTGTCTTTGTTTACATTTATACATGAGTGCCCATATTTATGCAATATGTGCATGGGTGGTGTTTTCATGCGCATGTGTTTTCGTGTGTGTTCCCGTGCTGTTCCTGCGGCCGTGTGCATGTGAGTGTGGCTGTGCTGTCTGAGAGGTAAAGCCTGTGTTATTGGACAGCAGCCCTCAAGCTTTCAGCTCTGTGTGTGTGTGTGTGCGCGTGTGTGTGTGTGTGTGTACAGTCAGAGCAGTGGGACAGGCAGAGATTGCCACCACCTGCGGCTCAGCTGGGAGCTGCTGCAGAATGAGAGCTGAGAAAAAAGGGGAGAGGAGAAGGGCTGCTGGGGGAGAGGCGAGTGGAGGGAGGTGAAAGAGGAGTACATAATTACATGGCAGAGCAGAAGCTCATCTTGAGGTACTCCAAGAACCCCCTTCCTGTTTTCTACAGCGCACACACACACACACACACACACACACACACACATGCACGCACGCACACAGACCGTCTCCACATCACCCCCTCCACCTCCTATATGTCTTCATTTGGGAGAAAACAATCCATCAGACAAAGGTCAGTGTAGCCACACCTTCGCCACACCAGGAAGACACACACACACACACACAAAGACAAAGCACACACACATGCATTCAAGAAGAAGCAGGAAGAAAATTCTAAACAAGATCACAATAAGAAAAAGAAACCCTACTCTAACCTCTACTCAAGTGTTACTGAATAAACAGCTGATGGATGTAGTAAATATTATTTGTTGAAATCTGAAATAATGTAAAAAAAAGACATATTGGATAAGATAAACAATTTGAAAATCTGACTGAGGAGATTTAAACCTGTTAGAAGCTCTGCAACGTTCAGATCATCAAAACTGCAGGACGTAATACGAAAAAATCTGAAAAAATAAAAACTAAGTTTAAGATTTGAGGTGTTTTATTCAGTATGTAATTAATGACCCGTCATGTTTCATCCTGTCTGTCCTGGGAAACAGCAGCTGTCAGGAGTTTCTCTGTGCTCAGTGTTTGGTTTTACCTCCTCACCTCAGCGTGCTAACAGTGGCTTAGTCGCCGCTCTCTGCGTAGGAGATGACACAGATGACTATTTTTCCGAATACAGCAGTGGGGCCAAATCGCAGTCAAGTGCGCCATGCCCAGTGTGTCAGGAGCATGCCAAATGCACTTCTGTTAATTTTGTGGCCAAGCTTCCTTAGTTCACCTGTGGTGCACTTGGGCACAGAGTGGGATCAGAAAGAATACATTATCATACATTAAAGGTGGGTACGTTAGAGGCTGTGTCAATCATGGCCAATTACATTCACCACTTTCAGCCCCTTTAAACATCCTGTGGAGAGTTTCCCTCAGAGAAAACGCACTGCCCTCTGGGAGCAGCAGAGTTTCAAATATGCATACGTCTCAAATATGCTGCCAACAGCAAATGATGACTCTTTTTAGCTGACTTTACTTTGGTTGTCGTGTTCTGAATGCAATATTCACTGTGTTTTGCGTGTGAAACAGGGGATCATTTCCTTTATCGCCACAATAATCCTGATGTTAAAAACCTCTGTAGTGTTATAAATGAAATGAAAGCAACATTTTGAATGATCTAGTTTTTTCAGATTTTTTCAATAATTTAGGTACATTTGACTGTTTCACTGGCAAAAAAAGCTCACAATCTGGCAGCGACACGGATTCCTCTTTAATCTTCATATAAACCTGTTTATGACCCCGAAAGAATTTCGGATTATAATAGTAACAATCTTTTGTTTCCAAGAATCCCATTATTAAATACTTACATCTAAATAATCTCTGTTAGGACTTGCAGGAACACACTGTCCTTGGCGAGTTATCAGCACAGAGAAAAGTTCTGAACAACCCATGATTTTTCTGAACTTTTTGCAGGCGATTTCACAATTTAAAATATTTTTAAGCAGAATTGAGGCCCAACAATGTGCACCGTCACTCGCGTCACAGACTGCAGATATCTGCTGTTCAGAGTGAGTCACCATCATAATGTAAAGCCAGTTTAAACAGTAGAAATGATACAACAAACACAACCTGCTTCAGTATTCATACGGACTCCTGACTGTAACTCGATAATACGACCCTGTCCCTGGGGTTTGCTTATTTGCTCCAAAATTAAGACAACCAAAATGAAAACTGACCAGTGAACATGGTCCTCACTTACAATGCTATTACTGTCCAGAAGTGATGAGCAAATAAATAAAATAAATAACAGGGAGCAGTGTGGAGAGAAGAGCAGTGAGTGGGCTCATTGGAATGAAAATACTTCTTGTCTGAGGCCCGGCCGCCTGCAGACCTGCCAAGGCAAAGTTGGATCTGACTCAACATTTGAAAACCTGTCATGGTGTGGTTGCACACGGCTGAACAATCGATGGATGCTATCCTGCTTGACAAATGAAATGAGAGTCTGCTGATTCTCAGTTATAGAAAAGAAATTGATCCTATCAGTGTGAGACTTCCCAAAGCTGTACGACTGCTATTTATTGTGACATCAACAGGAATCAATAGATGGCAACAAACAAGTTTTGAGGGACAACTTCAAGGTTTGCAAGACACAGGAATCAATAAGACACACTTATAAAGGCATCACATTGGGAGAGGACAGCTAATGTGGCAGCAAGAAAAACCTTTATTTAAGTAAAGTAGCAATGGTAATGTGCAAATACTTTGTTACAACAGAAAGTCTTGCTTTAAGAAGTGAAAAAAGTATTTTAGGTATCACAAATATTTATATGTATACTAATGAGTGTTATAGCAGCAAGGTGCTATGGGAAAGAGTGCCAACCTGTTCATAAGAAACACACACACACAATCAAATCTCTCCTCAGGCTTCAGTTTCTTTGCCCAACACTGACGTACAGACTGGGAGATCAAACCACTGTCTTTCTGAACCAAAGCTGCAAAAGCATTGTCATCTAGCTCAGTAGTAATGTAGTAAATGGCCTAAAATTAATATTAATTTAAAAAAAATCATTGATTAAACATGAATAATGATGTATCTTGCATCACTTTTGGCTTTTGCCTGATTACATTCAGCTTCTTAGCAACTCAGCTAAAGACTGAGGTAGCACAAGAAAAAAGCCCTTATTTTTGTTTGAAAAGAAAAAACACACGTTTCCAAATACGGTAACTTTTCAACAAGGTAATAAAAGAATAAAAGAGGGAGGATTTTCTGTCATTACACCAACTGTATACATGGATCAAGAATATTTGTGAATTATTAATTTTCATTGCCTCGTTATTAGCTTGGTAGACATAACAGCTTTTTCCAGTATTGGGGCAAAAACTGTTGTATTTTGTATAAACACAGCAATTGATGAAGTTCGTCTCATTCTCTCAGACAGGTTCTGGGCTCAGACAGCAGACGCTCAGTCACAGTTGGCCTGAGGCTTTGACACTTGAAAAGACAATAGACCCCTGACTGAGGACCTCAGGCTAGAAACAGGCTCCTATGGGATCAGAGGGTTTTGAGTACAGCACAGAGCTGTACAATTGTGCTAATTGAATTTATTATTTATTTTTTTAGGAGTTATCAATTGTTCTTTTTTAAATTTTGACATTTACATAGTATGTGGGAAATTTGTGATGATAAACTGCAATAAAAAAGGTCTTCGAAGTTTACCTGGGAAAAAAAATCTAAATTCTTTTAAAGTGAACTAAAAGTACAATTTTAGATTCATCACCATTGTTTGATCATAGTTTTTTTTTCTTATAAAGCTCATTCGGTTCTCAAACTGATAATGTTTTAAGATTATAATGTAATGACGGAGTGCACCACATGAAAAGAAACACACTGTACACTGGAATTAATATCACCGAGCTTTCTCGGGTTGGAAAGACAGCTATTCTTTGTATGTAAATTAGTTAGCTGCATAGAGAAGACAAGCTCGGTTTCAAAATGCCACTTTATTGAGCTGCAGTGCACCCGAAACCAATAAATAATCCTCAAAATGAAAGAAAGCAGCCTGAAAAGATCATGACGATTTTATTATGAATATCCAAAGCAATACTGTATTGTTATTAAAATCCTCTGTTCCATAGACAGTACCTCATATTACCTCCAAAGAGCTGTTTTAATATCCTTATAATTTAATATCCTCAGCAGGACTCATTTTTATCTCTCTGTCTGACACTCTTTCCTGCAACTTACATCTAGTGACAGCAAATGTAGATGTAGTGCATTAAGTGACACTCATGAATAATAATTTCAAGGCAATAATATGAGGATATTTCTGCTTTTTAAAAAATCCATGAGGGTGGCTAATGATTCTTATTTGCAGTTGAATTTGTTTAAAATTACATGGGGAAAAAGCTGTTTTGCATAATAGTTTTAAGAGTTCACTGCTTGCATAATTTTCCTGGACAGAGAAAAGGTCAACAACTCATTTCATGAAATGGGATTTTAATTTCTTCTCAAGACTGTTTATGTAAGGAGTACTTACGCACCACTTGTTTGCAGCAAGTTGTCTGGACATTTGCATGACTGTGCAGACTCAGTTTATGGTTTAAGTATGTTGGGATTTTTTTGCGTATGTGTAATGGTTTGAATTGGAGAGAGTGCATGCGAGTAAATGACCAAGGCAAAGTAAGTAATTGGCAAAACATGAGAAACAAACAAACAAAACATGACGTCCAAACTTGAATAAAACTTTAAATTATAGTTGCTATTTTTCATAACAGCCACCACATCAATCGACAGAACAGCTTCACGAACACTGTTGGTGGTAGGAGGGGTAATGGGGACGTTAAAATTCTGGTTTGATTGTTGGGTCACAACATCATGTGTGACTGAGCAGCTGCAGTGCCCTTTTAAGGCCTTTTCTTAAGCCTTCATCCACTTTGCTGCAATTGCTTTAATTGTCTAAAATGATCCATGGCTCAACCTCAGAGTGTGTGTTTGGGTGTATGCTTCAAAAAAAATAGCATGTAGACAAGATGTAAACAAAAAGAAAGAAAAAAAGGATATTGGATAATGTGGCATAATGTGTTATTACTCATGCCATGTTGGAGTAAACAAATTCTGTTGTTTGGGTTTTTAAATACTGTATGAAATCCTTTGCTTTTCTACGTAGACTTTGATAATTTACAACACTTATTCAATATTTCCACTTCTTGTAGGGTAGATGACTACTGTTTTGTAACACCCATGTTGAGCAAAATGTGTTGCGCTTTTGTTGAAGCACTTAAGAGAAAATAAAAGAAGGAGAAGGAGAAACCTTGTGAAGCATTAAATGTAAAAAAGAATTTGACATTACAGCATGTTGTGCCTGTTGTTTGGCTTTTTAAATACTGTATAAATAAAACTACAGATTGTTTTTTATTCAGATTTGACCAACATTGCGAGACACCTGTGGAATATTTCATAGAGTCCAGGCTTATACTACAAAGTTTCGAGAAGGTCTCTGCCAGGCTGCCATGAAAGGCCGTCTTTGGGGAGAGGCTGAAGTTCTCCATGTGGTTCTAGTTAGACTGTTAATTTCTAGGTCAGTAGCAAAATGAGTCAATTCTTCCCCTTTCCTATGGCTTTCTGAGCACAGTGGGAGACAGAAAGCATCTTGACACTTTCCCTTTCCTCCAACACAGTGCATATTGCCGCAGGGTGCCTTATTAAGAGATGTTTGGAAAAGATGTTTTGGAGAGTACGTTTCAATTATTGACAGGCAGGGACTAGCCAGAACATATCAGTGCCAGAAATGAAAGTAGGGCTGACTGCAAATGGTCCTGTGTTCAGTACATGCATAGTCTTAATAACGACAGATTCTATGTGAACTAAGCTAACCCACTGATTGGCTGATGTGCATTTTTGATCGGTGTTACATATCAGCAGCTCTGGTAACTTTGCAGTACATACAGTCAGTGTCAGTTACTCTATGAAAATGTATTTTATTCTGTCAAGCACAGTTTAGAAAAGAGACCTGTATTTCAGGCTTCCTGTTCTCATACCAGAGAAATGAAATACTGAACAATGTGAACAATTTCGAGTTCACTGTAACCCTGAGCCTATAGCATATATAGATAGAAGGGTATTGCATGAAGTCTTTAGTGTGTTAGTGAATTAGAGGAGACAGTCTATCAGGTCTCAACATGAACTGCAATACTGTGTGGCCTTAGTTTTTCTATCCTACATTTTGCTCACCTTGCTGGCTTTACGTGGTTCACAAAGGATTAGTATGATTGACTAATGTAATAAATTTCCAAGCTTTCATTTGGAGAAATGCAATTGCTCTGGATAATGAAATAGCTGAAATCACTGGTTTCCAAACACAACTTCACAAAGCTTTCCACCATCTGTTTACGAGAAGCCAAAGTTTGCCCTGAAAAGCTTTGACTTCAGCTCGCATAAAATCATGTTATCTGCAACTGGGTTCAAGAAAGGTTAGATACACTCAACTCAAGATGTGTTTTTCTTATGTTTATATCCCCAAAATGTTTATCACTAGAGAGGTGTTTTCATGTTCCCCTAAAGTGGGAGATGTCTGTGCATTTTTTTCATAAGTCATTCAAATGTACCTGGGGCAGGCTGGATTTGGTAAATTCAAAAGCCAATCACGGTCAGAGAAAGCTCAGAAACCACAGTCCAGAGCTGAGTTGTCAGTACAAAGAGTTAGAGTTTGCATTCGCACAATCACTAACTTTGAGCCAACCACCGGCACTTACAAGCTAACGAACTAACAAACAGCACGAGCAGAAGATGCTGACTCTTGCAGTTCTGATACGTTTAGTCGTTGCCAGTTTTGGCGCAGGACAGGCTCCTCATCTGAATCTGGGTCTGACTAAGGCTCAAACATGTAGGGCTGAAGTTCTCCACGTTACCTCTATGCCAACACTCAGCAATAAATATACACAGTCCTCTTTTACCGAGTGCAAACAGCCGTAGTGTGCAGGGCACGAGGCCTGTGAGTGATAAATACACACTATCTGAGGGATGAAAGAGTGGATGTGCCTCCAGTTTCTTTTAAGAGTTTAACTTTTAATGTAGGACAACCATGTGTGACAAAACATTAATCATTCATACTTTAAAATGTGTCTCGAGGGGAACTGTTTGGATAAGGATGTACAGAGTCTTTGCACATTTACTACAAAGAACTTAGGTGAATTGAAAATGATAATAGGGCTAACGTAAGAGCGATATTATCATCCCCTGGCAAACTGGATGTAGCCAGTGTTATTTTTCTCTCCAGCAGGGCTCATCTTAGCATTAGGAGCATCCCCTTCTCCCCACGTGGTGACTACCAGGCAGGATATCTCATTAGATCACACAACAGAGCGCTAAACAGCTCTCCGAGCTATCAGGCCAATAAGGTGCTCAGTAAAGCAAGCCGTGTGCCACTCAATTCACATCCCAGATGCTGCACAACCCTGTCCGTCCATTAATGGCAGACAGCAGCATGTTCAGTGATTAGGCTGGGTAATGGTGAGTGACGGCCTCTGGAGGCTCTGGATGGCTTGTTGGGGTGACGTCTGTGGGGGATACTGACAAACCCTAATCGTGTTCGCTTCATATTTACAATGGAGAAGGGTCCAGACAATGGTGCATGCTTGTACTTTCCCACATAGAGAGATAGATTCTCTCACTTCCCTCATGTGAAGGTGGTGGTAGGGATTAGTCTGAGAGATGGGGATTCATTTCCTGACTTTTGGCACAGTCACCCTGGATTCTTCCGGCAGACTGCAAAGCCTGTATTATACTGGGGATGCTCACAGAACCCAGCTGCTAATGAAATAAGAGCTCCTCTGAGCTAACACTCACTCTGGATTTCAGGAGAGGGTGTTTGCAGCAGAAAAAAGGACTGGAATACCTCTGCCTGACAAAACTTTGGCATGAGAGCTTCATAGTGTCCTTTCAAAGTAATTTTAATTCTTTTTTTTCCTCGTGACTAGTACATGATTCTTTTGAAGACCAAGGTAAAACTGGAAATGATTGATTTATTAATAACAGACAAGACTATGAGAATAAAAGTTCAATCGATGACTTAATTATCACTTTGGTTCCCTCATTTATTCGGATCTCTGCTGCTTTTATGTCAACCATTAGCGCTCTGTCTAAAAGTAGACTATTGAGTCTCTATAATTGCAATATGTTTGTGCTGCTTCACACATTCATATACACTCCATTTGTGTGCCTCCTTGTCACATTACTTTACTTAGCAAATCTTTTTTATAAGCATCTCCGTAAAGAAGCCTGAATAGGGCAGAGAAACGAAAAAAACAGCACGGCTCTAATCACACCTTCAATTTCAAACAACTCTGTAGAAAAATGTGAGGTATGTTAAAAAAAATTACATAGAAAAACAACTGAACAAAGGAATAACACAAGCCATTTATCTTACAAATTCCTTTAGTCAAGGTAAATATTGAAAAACATTTTCTGACTTAAATTACTTCATAATGCAGAGATACCAAGACTGTCTGGACTGAAGTATTAGCAAAACAGAGTAAGTAAAAACCCATAGGGGAGTGCTGAACACTGACAACAAGTGTGATTAGCTATCCAGGTAATTTGCTTTGAATATTTCCAGGCTTCATCCAGTGCTGCTCTGGTAGCTGAAACAGCAGGGGAGGGTCATAGCTGTAACAATGAAGAGTGGGATGTAGGAGAGGAGAAAGAAAGCAGAAGGAGGTGAAGCCGACCAGCACAAAACCAACCTGAACAATAGATTTCAGTGGATGTTTGTTTAAGTAAAGAGGTAGATTCCTTTGCTGAGCTGGAAGCTGTGACATTAGTGTGTGTGTGTGAGACTGCGTGTGTGTGTGTGAGAGTGTGTGTGGGTGAATGCATATGTATATATTTTTTCTGTTGTCCCTCTGTGTTTGGTCAGTATATTTGAAACACACACAGTTAACAGGTATTGTTCTCTAGCCTCTCCTTTACACAAATATTTATATTGATTACTGATTGGCTATGTAATTTCTCCCTAATGTGCAAAAAGGCTGAAGCTACATCTGCTCGTAAAAGCACCTAAGCTCCATTAGCTCGATGTGCATGTGGGGTAAGTGAGGAAGAACAATCCTTAGACTAACAGAGTGTTTCCCCATATATTTTATTTATAAGGCCGCCACGTGCATCTGCAGCATTGAGTTGTCACATATTCGTGACACCTTGGTAACTAGAGGTGTAGCGTGTCAGACAGAGGAGGAGAGGCAATACTGCTGCATCCAGCATGTATTGTGTTACTTGATTGTATAACAAAGGGTTTTCAGAGAGCCACGTCCCAATGAAATAAGCCATCTGTCTGTTTTCAGCTGTAGGAAACAATCGTCTTTATATTCTCTCCAAATAAGAGAAATCATGACATGGAAGACCACATCATGGCAATCGTCGTAATTTCTATTACTATTATTTGCATGGCAAAAAGCAACCTGATGGCCCTGGGGCCTCTTTTGTTTTGACCTATGAGTTTCTGATTATCTCTATTATGTCTGTGCCCACTTGTCTACAGACATAGTTATTGCTGTTGACACAAGCCATTTTCATTACGCAGTCTTTGTCTTCCAGGTTATCCAAAGGATGTAATGCAGCTAACATATGTAATAAATATCATTCATAAGAACAAAACAAAAGCCACAACATTGTCCTCGGACTTACATAAAAAAGGCTTTGTCTGATCATTTTTAAAGTTAGATGGTAAATCTGATAAACACTTTGTGAAGTTTTCTTCCTGCTTCTACGTCAGTTTGATTTACTTTGATCTTTGATCATTTAAAATTTAACTCACGAAATTTGAGCAAGACATTTGAATTAGGGAGCTTACGCAGGGAGAGAAGTTTTTAGGTTGATTAAAAATTTATTTAGAGCTAGCATAGAAAGTAGTAGCCTAAACACACCAGACACTTCACTGAGCCTCCCTCAGGGTGTGCTGCATTTTTTCTGCACATCTGCTTCCCTGTCTGAGTGTCGTGTACAAATTCTTTTTGTCCTGAGAAAGCACCAGCATGAAACTTGATAATCATTTTGTTTTCTTCCTTTTCGAGAGGGGGAGGAGGGTGTTGCTGACCATTTACATTTTAAATGGTCATACAGGGCAGTGATTTGAATGGATAAACAGTTTTACCAGCCTGCTTTGTGGTATTAATGCTCAACCTTAAATTTACTAGTGTGTAAAAACATTAATATGGCACTAAAAAACTTCTGATACTGGAAAGTGTTTTCTTTCAAAGCATTAAAATGGAGCAATTATTCTAATTTTTCATCTTAAATCTGACAAGTCTTAAACACCGAAGTCAACATGTGCAGTGTGGAGCAGCTTTGGTGACACCCTTTACAAGGAGAGCCTCAACCTAGAAGGTAGAGCTAATAAAAAAGGCAGGATGAACTCCTGCCATGTAAGTTTGTCTGGCAACAAGTAGGATGTAGACTTTCAGCACAGGAAAGACAGGCAGCACAAACTCAAATGCATCAATCAAATGGTATGTTTTAGTCTGGATGGTGAAGTGAACAGCTGACTTGCACATTGAGTTGACTCTGCTTTCTGTCTGTAAGAGTCACTGCACTCCACTGGATCAGACCAAATACCTCAAAAAAACAACAAAACAAAGAGCCAGAGAGGCTCAGAATAAGACCCAGGTTTGTTTAAATGGTTTTCTGTCGATATATTCATCATATGTTTATAACAACATGCTTTTAGGACATACACATCTATGTGAAATGAACCGGCAATTCCAAATGTGTAGGTCCTTCATACACCACCCAAGTTTTATTTGCTGTGAAGCTTTGCTGTCCAGCCCCTCGAGCCTTCCCCTCCTCTGAGGTCTTGCCTTCTGTTTGCTGGTACAGTTTGTTTCCCACTCCAGGCTCAACTGTGGGCTGCCAACTGCTCGTCCTCTGCTCCTCCCTCCCTCCTCTATCTCCTACTGTAGCTTCCTGTGCTGGATGAAGGCCCAGTGTTTCCAAGCTTAAATAATGTGCAGTTCTCTCTTGCATCCCTGCTTCTGAAAGAGGAGCAGACTCCTCACCTGGAGACTGAAGAGTCCTTTCAGTCTGTTTCATCCAGGAAAATGCCGGCCCCATCTGTTATTTTATTTACCAGCCCCCTGAATTATTCAGGACAATTTAGCCGTGCTTCAGTCAGTTGGAGAAAATGACAAGCTATAATATAAGCCAGGATGCCCTCAAAATCCTGATGAATAATACACTCTGAGAGGAATTAATCTTTTTAAATAAACATTTGTGTGATTCATTTAGAGCACGCACTGTGAGCCAGAAAAAACAACTGTCTCACAGTGGCTGTGCTCTAAGTGGCGATCACATCTGAGAGAAGGAGCGTAGCCTGAGGAGCTGCATTGTTTGGTCAGTGAGAAAGCTGATATCCAAGTATAAGACAGTGGACAAAGCTGCAGGACAAAAAGATATGACTTTTACTTTTTTTTATCATAGAAATCACTGTGTGTCTGTGCGTGTGTGGATGTGTGTGCGTGTATGCGTGCGTGTGTGTGCATGTGTATATGTGGCCTCTGTGCTAATTAATATGACGGAAGGTGTGCCCTCTCAGAGAAGCGGCTCATTGTCTTGGATTCATCAGCTTCATTTTGCAATTTTCAAATCTGACTTAGTTAGAAATGCAAGCGTTGGGATCAGATGCATAATTCAACCTCTTCCATTTTATTTTTTCAGGTGCAAGATGAATTCTTTATTACATGCCTTCCAGCTTTGAAACACAAGCCTCCTCCCCAAATAGCTAAAATGTACTGCATGGTCCCATTTCCTTAAAACCTGTCTCCCAGTGAAGCTGTTAAAAAGGCAGCGCTCTCCATCTGTCACTCAGTGAGCGCGGAGCTGGAAAATTCCTCTGTGGTGATTGTGCCTTGATAAATATGTCATCAGCTGTCCATCCTTTCCTTGCCTGCCATCCAATTTATTTTGCTTGTAATTGATTACTTGCTCTTCCGCACCATGTGAGTTTAATATTACAGTTTGGGATTTTGCGGTGCACTCTGTGAAACCCCTATTCACTTTGCATTAACTCTCAGCTGTGGCTCATAAATAAACTCTCGGAGGCGTCCACGGTGGAAGCGCCGTTGACCTCGTTTCCTCACTTCGAGAGTCAAGTTTAACACTTTTGCCGCCATCATCGACACCACTAATGCCAAACCTAGCGCCGCCATCTTATCGGTGAGTCCTTAACTCTGCCACCTTTTTTATCCGACAAGCCTGAAAGCGCAAGACAACTTAAGGTTCAGTGGTACAGAGCAAACACCCACAGCAAACAAACCAGCTGCTATAAATAGACCTCTTGTCAACCTCTGAGCTTTGTGGGTCACTGACTGCTTCGATTGATCTTTGGAAATTACAGGGGGGGGAGAAAAAAAACCCACCTTTGTCAAGACAATGTCTGTTTCTGCTCTAAAGTCAAGTTGACCTTAAACTAAAGCCACATGGATGAAGTCAGGCAAAATGGGACAACAGTGTCATTTTTCCAGATTTAAAGCCTCTCTTTCGGATTGATTTATTCTGCACTAAAAGCGTATTCTCCCTGGGCTGCCCACTAGCACTTGCTTCTAACTGCTTGGGGGAGATCTCCTCCAGAGTGGCACTCTCAAGGGTGAGCCGATAGCAAGCCGGAGGCCAGGCGTAACAAAATTTAAAACGTTCAGTCAGAGGGCGAGGGGTAAGGTACCAACACCCTGACCTTGAACGTATCATACAGAAATCCTAATTTTTAACATAGGTGTGAGGTGCCAGGCTTGTTCAAGGCACAGAGCCATCCACGGTCATCTGTGTCTGGAGTAATAGGATTGACTGCACTGCATATATCGAAGTAATCTGAGACCAGAAAGACTTATGATTGACGCAATCTGCCTCGTGTCAGGTTGAGAGAAAAGCTCCTCTTTGCTTGCAAATACTGAGAGGAGCTTTTGGTCACGTTTCTTTTATTCATTTTTTTCATTCACACAAATGACTGCCAAACTTTCCACAGAGACTTACAGGTCCCAGAAGTCCAGGTTCTGTCCTTCCAGCCCTCTGGTAACACGAAGGCGGGTAAGCATTTTCTCCGTTTCAGTGCTCTCACTGCAGCTGCTGCCTGCTGACGTTCGCTTAAGAGGGCCACTCTTCAATGTGAAGTGTGCAAGTTTGGAGAAGCACAAAATATAAGAGGTGTGATTCATAGACTATGGCCTGCATTAGAAGGAGATGAGTTACACAGCTCCCATTACAGGCACATGCAGTTCACCACTTTATGCAGAAAGTTTGAAATTAATAACTTTGGTGGTGTTTCTATTAAGGGTAAGTGACTGTTGCAAGTAAGCACCGTGTGAGAAAATGGAGTGCAGTCATTTCTCTCTCTGCCACACAGCTCACTTCTTCACCAAACCATAGGAAAGGGTACCCTCGCAACAGTACCTTTATTGACCTCATGGGTGAGCCCTTGAGATGGAGGCAGCAGGTAACTGAGAAAAAGGCCAGTATCATCCGTTTTCTCAGACATTGCTGACCTGTAAGTTTCAATTAACTTAAACTGCTGTAAAATTCATCTCCTTTACAAGCCAAAAACTCATAATCAATTACCTATAGATGTTATTTTTGTTTTCTATGTGAGTTTATGCAACAGCAGTCGACAAAAGGTCCATCCACTTAGCTTTATCAGAATGCTGTCTGTAAACACAGGATGTCTCATGATTTCATTCTCACGAAGTATTTAAAGCTCTCTATGAAATAATTTGTGGATGTCATCAGAGATTTAAGTAATCCTGCTTCTGCAACATAAATCCTTGGGAGCTCTTTTTCCTTCTTTTTCTCACTATATTTTTTTTTACAACACTCCATAAGTTCCAGATGCGTTCACGATAAAAGAGACCATCTGCTTCAAAACCATCTCTGTTTCTCTCTCTCCTCTCTCTTTGCAGGTATCTTTTATCTTCTTTGCCGAATTAATGCAGCTTTCACTGAACACAGCGCTGGCTGAGGCGCCAACCTGTGTATGTGGGAGGCTACTTGGCCACTGGGTTCAAGAAGAAGTGGATGCCTTCAACCAGCCACCTGCCAATAGTCAGAGGTCAAAAAAATGAATAAACTTTTATTCAAGCTTTGGTACTGAGAGCATATAAACTCTAAGCGTATACTGGAAAAGTGCTGTCATACACCATATGTTGTAAAAGCTTTCAACTTTACTAATGATGAAATAAGGGACAATAAACATGCTGTCGTCAAACGTATGCTGCACGTATGATTAGAGGCAGACTTTTTGATTTACACATAGAGGAAGCTTTGTGTTCTGTCTTTGGCAGGAAATGCTGGTGCTGGTTAAGTCTCCCAATAGACCTTTTTAGAAGATGGAATTTATTTGGCTATTGTATTCTAATAAGATGTCATTAGCTCTGATGGTGGCTCAGCATGACAATCACCCACGGGTCACAAGCCGTTTAAAGGGAGGACCGCTCTGAGGCTTTTTAGGTTAAGAGGCAGGGCAGGGATGAAGATGGAAGACAGAGCGACTGCTGATGAAAGAATGAGGGAAGATGAATGCTTCCTGATGGTCCATTGTTCACCTAGTGGGAGAATAGATCAGGGCTGATTGCTCTACATTTCACATCCCTTGGCAAAGTTATAACACTATAAGGAGCTCAAGGTATATATATTTTATAGAAAGGCAGTTGACTGAATATTCTAAAAAATAAATTAAAGGTAAAAAAGATTTTACTCAATACACTTTTTTTTCTATACAAGCTCAAGTACCAGTGGAGGAAAAAGAGAAATTGTGAGATGCTTGACTTTTCAAAGAAGTGTATTTCTCCACCTAGACATACCTCATATCAAACACACACTCTCTTGATGGGAACATTGGCAGAAATGATGAAGCTGTCTATTTAAATGTTATCTCGATTTCATTTGATGCACTGTTATAAACATTTTATTGGACCAATTACACCAAAATGTTTCTGACAGTAAACACAGCGCTCTGCGCCGAAGGTGTTTATTCAGATGAAAACAGACGAAGCACCTGCCTTCACTGAAAGCATTTGGCTGAGACGACAGAAGAAATCCCTGAACGGGCCCTCCAATCCAAATAGAAATGAACCCTCCTAGATGTGTATGATGTGCGGAGCAGTGGGGCATGGGAATCAGAGGAGATTATGAGGGTTGCTTGCCTTATCATCCTGTGTTTACAAGGAGACAGAGACTCATTTTGTATGCTGTCGATTGAAGGGCACCAGAACTGACAGAGCAGACAGGCAACCCAGCACTTCACTCATGGGCTTCAATTTACCCTGAAACTATTGACCGGCAGGCATTAAGAATAATGATAGCCATAGGTACACCAAAATACTCTTCAATAACAACTGAATCTGCTTTTCTAGGAGAGGCTATCCGCTGCTGATGTTGTTTTTCTAAACATTTAAGATAGCCATCTAATTTTAGCCTTCCTGGTGACCTTATAATAAATTCCAATAAAGCCTTTTCTCCTCTATTGTTTGCCCCTATTGACTTCACTTTGCTGTTAGAACAAAAGGCACACAACAAGATATTCAGACATTCAGATATCTCTGTGAACACAGGTACATTATGTGATGTTATTTTTTTGCATCTTATGTGCTTTTCTGACAGATCAGTTAAGCTTGAGAAGCTGTGCCTTGGTTCTTTAGTGTCTACCAATGGGCTAAACTTAATGTCTGATATGTCTGATGTTAATGTAATTACAGAGGCACAAACTGAAAAGGGCAGTTTGGCCCTCTAGGCACGTTAGCCTCATAACAGCCCCATTAGATGTGCGTCTAATGACATGAAATTGTTGCACTGAGCTAATGGATAACTTGTCCTGCTGTGACAATGCATAAATACATACAGAGTTATATTCATAATACATTTAGAGTTGCGAGTGATACATATGAACACATCATGTCACACAGGCCAGCTGGAGAGAGTTTATTTTACCTGCCACACAGATTCCGTCTTTAAACGTGTGGTTGCCTGGTTTCCTAAGATTTAAAGTAGGAAACTTTGAGAATGGGTAAGTTAATTATTAAAGCATTTTCCACCTTAAATTCTTCCAGTCCAAGCACATTTACATTCCTCCTGCTTAGCTACATTGCCAAGATGTAGATGCAACAGCTTCTGTTGAAGAAAATGGAGGCACTTTGCTGCAAACAGGCTGTGGCAGACGTGTCTCACCATGTCTGTGTCCCATGTATTAACCACAAGCCATTAGCAGACCTGTGGTCAGTCATGTAGGTAAAGCAGGTGCTGAATGGTGGTGTGTTACAGCAAAGTGGAAATGAGACAACAGAGATCATATTCAAGAGAAAAGACTTACTCATTTTTAAAATAGATTAAGTTCTAATTGTCTTGTTGCAATTGTTTTCCCAGTATAAGTATTCAAGAAGTATTCTTGTTGGTGCTGTTGGTTTTTAAAGGTAGAATTGCAATTAAATGATCAGAAAATGGTAAAACTCTCATGTAGCATATGCATCAATTATCTGACTCTTTTCATAAAATTTCCATAGTTGGTATGAAAAGGCAACCAGCACTTCTATTAGATCCTCCCATGTTCATTAGAACTATTCATCTATCCATTGAGCCATTCTGGGAACTTTTAGAACTTGCTGTTTCAGACGTTCGTAATTCTAAGTGTATAATGTATTGGTAATAGCTGGTGCTTAAGTGAAGCAGTCTGATTCAGAAAAGTAATATCAAAGGTTTTTGACTTTTTTGAGTCTGCAAAGTAATATGAGATAACTCTTTGTTGCACTTACCATTTCAGAAGTTGGAAGGCATTTTCTTCTTTTCACCAGTGACTTGAAAAAGCCAGAGTGGGGTGTTAAATATTTTAGCACATATCTCTTTAAAGAAAAGTTTGAAGCAATGACTGCTGATTAACCTTCATTTTCATAATAAGTACTACCTAAGCACTGTATAGTACCAGCTCCCCAGAATGCAAATGAACTCTGAGCCCTTTGGTTCATCTGAGACACACAGAGTAATGCCAAGATCCAATTCATGACTTAGAATTAGTGATGAAACAACACTCCCCTTCTTTTGCCTTGAAACCAAGGCAGAGAAATAACACAAACACATCCTTTCACTTTCTCTGGTAAGCAGACTGGGGATGCTTCAACAAAGCATGCCATTTTATGAATTTGAATATAAATCTGCCCCACAGGAGAGGCTCAATGCTGCACACTTCACGCTGGGAAGAAAGCTAATATGAGATATGTTGTCTGAGCTTTTTACAGGCAGTCTCTCCTTAAAGACATGTGATAGTGAATGCAGGCGGATATGCATGGCGCCCCTGCACAAACCTTCACAGGAGCACACTCCCACACAGAGAGAGAGATATTTTTTTAAGACAAGTGGAAAGAAAGCATCATCCCATCTGCCATGAGTTCTGATCTTTGAACACAGGGTTCTTTGAGTCAGTGCACAGTGTACAGCGGTATTGTTATTTTATCATGTTCAAGATGATTTTCACATCTCAAAGAAATGAGCATGCACCTGTCCTAGTTTGCTCAGTACAACACATGCAATATATGTGTTTTGACAATTACAATAAACTATGAACTGCCACAGCTGGGTCCTCTGATGTCCTAGGAAAATTAAATTAGGTAACTAAATCCTCAGCTTTTACCAATGCATGCCCCGCGTATGTGTATGTGTGTGTATGTGTATATATATGCATTCATATGATATAATATATGCATTAATTTATCATTATCACAAGATAACAAGTGAATATCCTGTGATAACAAGATGATTACTACATGATCTCGAGATAACGGAACGAAACAGATAGTAGTGACCATGACAGCTCTCGGCTTGTGTATGTTTAAATATATACCTTAATACTTTATTGCTTTATTGCTAATGCAATTACAATGAAACTCTGATGCTGTTGTCAGTTGTTGACACTGTAATGTCAGAAAAGAAAAAAAAAAAGGTCCTAACTGGTGAAAGTTTGCATCTCACTTGACTTCTCTTAGACCCACTTATCACTTTTCACCATCAGCCTGCAAAGTAGCAGATCATGCTGCCTTGAGCTGAATGATATAAGAAACACTTGTCACACAGTGTGTGCAACAGACAAACTGAGAAAGATATGTAACATTTTTTCTGCATAACAGGGATTCTTATTTTCCTCCTCTTCAGTAATTTGTTAAATGTCTCATCTTCAGGCGAGAATTGGCATATTGCATGTCAGTTATGCTCGGTGGCGCCTTGGCGACCCATGATTCACCGGTGAATCATTCAACATGAGCTGTGAGGCTTATTCAGCTGTTCTTGGATGCAATCTAGCATTGAGATTTGTTATTATTCCTCCTCATTAGTATACACTGTTAAGGGAACCGAAAAGAAGTATCTGAAACATCGGGAGGTCACGTTCAAGGTGTTCGTGTGGGCAGAAAAAAAGTTGTTTACTTTTCCTAGTTAGGCTTAAAGGAAAAAAAAAATATCTCCAATTTACCAGAGGCACTATAATGATCCAGGTGCAGAGCGTGTCTGTCATTTTCCCAGTGGCTAAATATTGACTGTGCTTTATAGCAGCAGATGGGCAGAACGGTGAATGCAGGCAGGCTGGAAGGAATGAGTGAGTGTACGAGTGACATCTGGTCCTCCCTGCGCCCAGTGGACCTGGTTGCTACATCAAGCTGCCTCATTAGAACTAGCTGGGGCTTTAGGAGCATTCTGCCACTCAAGCCACTGCTCTAGTGCTCCCCATCAAATCCCTCATTTGCCACTGTGCCAAGACTGAAGGGCCATATAATGTGTTATGTCGGCAAGTTTTGCACATCCCACTGCTTTCTCTGCATTCTGCAGGGGTCACCTATTCACACTTTGGGTGATTTCATTTTGCCAGGGGAGAATTATGATGTGCCTGCTGTCCAAAATGTCTGCATTCAACCCCAACTCCCTGTTGGCTTTCAGCAAAGCTTCCCTGACTGGTGGGATGTGGCTTATACGACCTCAGTTTCAAGAAACACTGAAAATAAACAAACCATTCTCTGTCTCAACTCTCTCTTAACTCTTCAGCTTGGTCAGGAGCCTTGGCGTCCCTTTTAAAAGGCAGTGGGTACCCCTTTAGCGTCATTCTTTTTTTTTTTTTTGTCAAACGGTGCTTTGAAGTACCTTCAATCCATCCACCCAACAAAGTACAAAGAGCAGATATGTCCCAAAAGGGATGGAGGTTGGGGTCCGGTGATCACACAGGACTTTCAGTCATAAGACCAGGGTTGGAGTTCCAGCGAAAGTAGTCCACAGTATTTTTTTTTTTTTTGCTGCTGTGTCTCAG
>JAQNCA010000001.1:18277879-18290595 GCA_029783725.1 Acanthurus tractus | reverse complement strand
GTTGGAGTTCCAGCTAAATTAAGAGTCCACAGTATTTTTTTTTTTTTTTTGCTGCTGTGTCTCAGTAGGTAGAGCAAGTCATCAGCTTATCAGAAGATCTGTGGTTTAATCCCTGGCTCCTCCATTCTGCATGTCAAAGTGTCACTGGGCTGGATACTGAACCCTAACGTGCACGCAATAACCCTTTAATTGGTTTATAATTGTGTGTTGAACTTCCTGATGAGCAGGTTTGCACTTTGTAGAGAAGCAGCCTGATATTAGTGCGTGTACGTTTGTGTGAATGAGTGAATGCTGATTTGTGTTTTAAAGTGCTTTTCTTGTTCAAAGACCGGAAAAAACCCTATAAATGTGAAGCCTATTTACTATTTTCCTAAACATATTAAAATAGTTTGTTGAGTAAACTTAATGGACAGGAAATAAACCCTCTTTTCCATTAAGTCTTGAGGGTGGACAAGACAATCTGAACATGTTTCAAGCAGACAAACGTTTGTCCATGTTCACTAACTCACCTTTATCATTGAGTCTAAAGTTAAGACATGCCTGAGCAGGGATTTTTGTTTTTGCCAGTCCTGTAAGTTATTCCAATCACTTCTATGTCATCTTTTGCAATCGTTGAACCAGACCTTCCCTGACCTCTGGTGATGCCTGCTTTGCACTACAAAACATCAACCTCTTCAAGTGTAATCCGGGTTTTATGTGAAACCAATTTTAATTGCTCATACCGTACTCCACTAAAAAAATGTGTAGCATGGTGGCAAATCCGACCAATTGCTGCCAGTTTTTTTTGCATTAATAAGCAGCCAAACAGATCAAATAAAATCCTACCTCGCCTTCTATGCAAATGCATCACTGTCTAGAAATCTCTTTGCTGACGTTGACTTTCAGGCTGCCTCAGTTTCGGACTTGTTCACAACTGTCAAATCTCTGCCATTTTAAACCCTATAACCAAACTTAGAAACTTAAAATATTAAGATAAATAATAACTTAACACATGGAAAAGTAAGCAACAGATATAAAGAGCATGTGGCCCTGAAGCTGTTCACCGTAGGACCACTGGCAACCAGCGATGATAGGGGGATTCATATTTTCTAAAATAAGCCTTTCCGTACAAAAACGTTTTTACACTTGAGCTGATTGCAATTTATGATTATTACCAGCCATAATTATTACAAGTGTTATTACAAGTGCTTAAGCCCTTTTAACATTAGTGCAAATTATTCAAAACACAATGGAGTAAAAATTTTCATTCTAATTTCGTAGAAAAAGCTGCTCATTTTAGACTGCATTAATCATGAAAAAGATCCTGGTAAAATTGTTTGGTTGTGAATTACTGCTATCATAAGGCATGGATCTGCTGATTCCCACTCTGAGTAGAGAGTCATCTATTTCCCTGATGGCTGTGAAGAGTGCTCATCTCAGTGCAGCCTGTGGCCCTCTCGTCTGCTGCTAGAGGCGGCTGGGCTGGGCTCCGGTTCAGCAGCTCAACTCGCCTCTCCTAAGGGCCGCAATCATCTGCAGCACCATCTACTTATCACAGAGGGCTGTTTTGGATTATCACACCACGTTTAATGGCAAGCTGCCGTAAGATGAATATCGTAATACACAACACAAGCCGCGCTGCACATTCGAGTGCCGCCTTGCTGATTTCGCCCCAGAAAACCCCCCCTCCCTGTGGGCACCTCAATCGCAGCACACAGCTCATATTGTCCTGGGAAAATATGGAAATAGTGATAAAACAAAAGTCAAATGACAGGATTCATATTGTGCTTTAATATTTGGACTTTCCCTCACGCAGCACAGTCTGTCTGCAGCACCACTCACCAAATTGCAGCGCTCATTTGCATGATATTCTGGTGGGTTTTAGTATTCCCAAAATCAATCTTCAATAAGCAATAAAATTCACTCACTATGTGTCTTTTTGTGTGCTCTCTGTGTAGTAAATAGAATCATCAAGCTGTGACAGAGCAGGCAAGTAATTTGCACTAAGCTTCAAGCAGGCAAGAGCAATGGCGGTCATATTGGCGTTTTCTCATTTCAGTCCATTGCTTCAATCAGGAAGCTGAACTCCTGGCACAATGAAAGAGTTACTTCAAGCTGTAAAAGAGGGACACTCATAAAGCAACACCTGCACAATATAAATCAATGTAATCCAAAGGCCTTGCAATAAATTCTACTTTTATGAAGATTATAGTTTCAGCAAGAGAGTGTCAGTGAGCTCTAACTTAATGGTCATTTTAGGTTTCGGTTCATAAATTTATAAAGTGGCTGCACTTTATAATGTAATGCAACACAAACTTTGGCCTTAAAACTAACCATCTTATGCCTACTACTACTTTATTGCAGCGTCTGTCTTAGACCATGTTATAATTTACTGTGAATATATTTATTTATTCTGTTTAACACTTGCACACATCATTATTCAGGATAGGAAGACATATAACAATTTAGAATAAGGTTAGTTTACCATAAAAGAAGATGTTCATTTATTGGTTTTAATCAGAAGGCTTATATTTGTTATGTTTTAAAATACTGTCGTTTCTTTTGTAATTATCTTAATTGAGCCATCTTGTGAAACTCATTTGCACAACAAAATTTTAGTCTGAGGGACCTGAAACACTCAGTTAACCGTTGGAAGTGATTTAATGTTAGCATGAATCAGAGCCATTACAATGGTGGCTCTGAAGTGCAAATCACAACTACACATCTCAAAACACAGCAACAAACAGCAAAACACAACAAGAAAATGGAAAACATAACAACAAATCAAAAAACAGCAAGTGTTCTCATTTGCCTCTCGACTTAAAGTTATAAAACAAATAATTCAGTCACTGTCTCTCCATCCCTCTTCCATCTTAACTCCTCTCTTCACCCTACATGCATCTCTTTTCACCTCAAATTACTTTTCTCAGCCCGACAAGAAGCAGAATTTTTTTACAGCAAACTGCACACTTGACTATTAGGTTCTTGTAATGCTGCAGAATTAGAAATGTAAACTCCCTCTTCTGGTGCTCTCCTTTTACCTCACTCTGGATAAGAACTAAATAGCTGATATGAATAATGCAGATGGAATAAATCTGAAGCAGTGTCAGTGAAATCAGTTCTACACGTGGGAGAAGTGTTTTAAAGCATGACAGTCTACTAAGCACAATGCAAAAAGAAGCATGGCTTTATTCACACATTTGACCTCAGTCACTCTAGAATTGAAATAACTTCCTTCACATCAACCGTTTTCAACACATGATCAAATACAGAGTACAACACCACACTGATTTCTCACAGTAACATAGCGCTCTTATTTCCATGGTTTTATTCATGATGTGTAACAATACCTGAACTCCCACAATAGCACTCCCTCCAATTTTCACTGTGCTCAATACAGAGTTCAACACGCTTGAAAGGAGTTCAATATGAAGTTCAACAAGCTCCTGAAAATGACAGAGCACTTGTCAGACAATATACACTGACACAATATTCTGTTTGTGTCTCTAATCAAAATAATCACATTGCAGTGCAGTGAGAAACAGAAGCTGTCTTTTCTTTCCAGTGTCACTTTGAGATTGTTGTCCTGAAATATGACAGTAATCTTACACGCTGATATGACTTAAGGACCAATTCAGGAAGGAGGAAGAGGATTATTCACAAATGATGCCGCTACATTGAATGGTATCCACTGTAATTTTAAGGGTTTTGGAGAAAATAAGGGGGTTTTAAGGATTTGCAGTTTAAAGCCTTACTTTCTTATTTGACAGAAATAGTTCTTTCTTCTCACACACAGACTCACACACAGAATGATTTAGCAGAGTAAATGTAACCTTTAGCGACAGGCTGGCTTCCTCATCGGTTTCCTTGGAATATATAGAAAAGATATTAAATTATTGATATCTTTGTGTTTGCAAAGACAGACTTTGAATCAGTGATGTGCCTGCACTCTGTTTTCATGCATCTTTCTGGGTCTTGCACATCAAGGTCCATCAGCTAACTTGAAAACAAACAAAAAAACAACAAAACACACAAAAAAACAAAAAAACAAAAAAACTCCATCTCATGCTTGTCAACTTAGTGACATGGCCAGTGGCACTCCATTTAATTCAACACTGTCCCATGAGCTGCAGGCCGCAGTCTATGAGCGAAGTTGCTGCCTGAATGCGCGATCTTCCAGGGTGCTAAGATGCATCTGGGCACTATATTAACAGGGAGAGGGTTACTGCCTGATGGAATATTGATAAAATGTTTTTTGTTTGCTGCACATTGCTTGGAGAGTTGATGGCTCACTGCACTAAATCATAAAGCCCACTTGGGCGTACTGTGGAGTCAATAACCAGTTCTTTTTCTATTCTGGGAAATGCACTCGGTTTCTGGGAGGTCGTCCACTGAAGCAACAATGGTGTTGAAAGACTCGCAGCAACTCAGAGCACTTCTTTTCTGAGGTGCACCGTGTGCTATGCTGTGCAGGCTTCTCTTTGTCTTTTGGGCATGGCTAATGTGACTGTGAACTTCTAAAACATTTTGTCACACAACCATTTTACAGCATTTTGTCCTGCACTGTCTGCTTTATTCAACACTTGCTGCTTTTGGCACCATACCGTGTACGTCAGGAATGTATTCTACTTCATTCTTGGCTTCTAGCACATCTCTGCACCTATATACCGGCAGGACGTTGTTGCTGCACTTGCTAAATGTAGCCCACGCTCTGACATTGGCTGTATGCTCATGCACTGAGAGACAGATAAAACATCAGAAAAAAGCTGTAGATATTTTACTGCTAAACTCAGTGATTTGACAGTTATTGTAAATGCTTGTAGTTCTCTGTGCAAGCTAGTGACATGTATCTACGGTGTGAATGAAATGTTTTTCTCCAGCGTGGTGACAGGTGGGTAGAGCACGCTGGAGCTCTGGCAGGCTGTGCAGCAGCAGCAGCAGCAGCAGCAGCAGTGGCAGCTCCAGCATTGAAGCTGAGAGCAGGAGACGGCATGCCAGGGGAGGTAATCGTGCCAAGAGTGGTTGTATCATTACAAAGCCTCTCTTTCCACTATAAATTATACACTATGATTTGAAATCTTAACTGTGGTGTTTCCAAACTTCTTACGGGCCACTTAGGTGAAGAGCCATGCTCGTTTTAGTGGATATACATCCATTTAGAACAGAATTCATAAGCATTATGGTGAAATTAGCACAGATGAAACTGATAAGAAAACCCTGGGGAATTCTTGAATAATTAATGGCGGTGTACGCTTGTGTTGTTCTGTGTACAGGCAGGTGTTAAGCACTCATTTGCCAAAAGACTATGCATGCTTTAGTGGGCTAATAAAAAAAAACAAAAAAACAACAAGTGAATTTATGTGCTATTGAATTGAAGTCTACGTGCATCAATGAACGTTTTTTGTGAAGCAGACACAATGCTAAGGATGGTTCAGTCTGTTTGCATCCAAACAGCCAAAGAAGGGCAACAATATCAGAGAGGTTCCTGATCGATGTGACGTCTTTGCCTGTGTGTCCTGATTGTCGAACTGAATGTTGAGACACTATCTTGAGGGGCAGAGCAAGGGAGGGCTGCGGTGTTATTTAAGGAGTACAATGAGCCTAATTGGTAAATTGGCCTTATGATTGATTCGCTATCGAGTCTGGTGTCGTCTGTCTTGACTTGGCGGTGAGGGATGTCTTGAAATAGCAGGGATGACAGCAAAGAGAAAGAGGAGCCAATACTTTCCCCTGAGTGCATGATCCTCCTATTAACAGCCCTGAGTCTCCCTGAGAGTTCAGCCCACTGTAAACAATTAGACACATCAAGGTTACGTCTCAGTCTGGCTGTCAGGGCCTGAATTGATGCTGCTTATGAAGAGAGGTTTCTATTTCAACACCCACTGAAAAGGAAGTTAAGCTTTTATTAGTTTCATTTTTTTTTATTATCTTGTTTTGATCTATTACCTCATCAAATATCGGATCTAAGGCTATTTTAAAATGCAGTGCACGAAAAAAGGCCTTCAATCTACACTCAAACAAAAAAAAAAAGGGAAAAAAAGGGGATAGCCTCAGGGCCTGATGATCCCAACTGAAGCAGAGAGTGCAAATGAATCAGATCTATTAAAGTATGGCATAACAGTGCCCTGTTCAGATTTTCTTGTCTGGGTAATTAAGCACGTCCCTCCATCCCCTCAAAGTTTCCTCTGCAGCTGGAGTCAGGTTAAACGCCCAAATGGAATAACAGCCTCTGTCTGCTGGTCATAGCAATCTAATTTTTTCCACAGAAGTGTTGTTTCAACAAATCGGGTTATACCTCTCCATGACAGAGAGCGGCCCATTACATGATTTGATAGGCACAAATAAATCATGACTTTATGCATAACAGTATTCCATCTCATGCAGAGGACTTAGCTCAGGGGCCTATCTGCTTCCTGGCTTCAGGTTTGAAATTCAATTACCTGCTGCCCTGGGTAGCCGCTTGCTGGGAGCAAATCATGGATCTGAGCTAAGGTTTAATGGATTTAAAATATAATTTAGCTCTGGCTTGGCTCCTTAGAGACAGGTCACCATTACCTATAACCACATTAGAGGTAATCAAAGATTCTCCTGAATTTGTTACCTTGGCTTCCAGCGAGCACCTTTAACATTCTATTTTTTTCCACATCGGAAGCATTCAAAGGGCATACTGAGTTATGCACAGGCATAAATCATGGATTTAATGCGGATTTATTGTGAAAGATGTCTAACTGGTCCGGTGTCTTTCCTTTGTGGCAATTTACAGTGAGAGCCCTATCATTGTTACCGTTTCAAGGACTGTAATTTCATCTGGCTCAGTCTAGCCAGTCTTTGTGTTTTTCGACATCAACAGGACCAACAAGCTATTGGGTGGGGCTGAGTGACACGGCAAACACACTCTAGCTAAAGGCTGCTCCATTGCTCTAATTGCAGATTGTAGCATATTGCTTGGCCTTTCTTTTTCAGTAGGCAGAGCCTCTTCTTCCTCAGACACCTGTTATTAATTCTCTCCTGTTTAATCAGAGACCTGGGAGGTAGCAGACGCTCCTCGGGCTGTGAGGTTGACAAATGAATTGCCAGGTTAGAAAAATGGACTCAAACTCATCCTCTCCCGGAATTTGTGTTCACATCCGTGCATTGTTCTTCCTCAAGGATAATGGATGGCATGAGGAGGGGAATTTAAAGGTGCAGCACAGAATTCCAATAAGTAGTTAATGTTGCAAAAAGTCACCTATAATAGCTCTCTGGCACTTTGGTGGTTTGGAAACGCACTGATTACACAGTGGAGTCAGTATGTTGGGAAACAATGGAAGATTGGAACTCCAAAGATAAACCACCACTGTCATATGAATGTATCTGAGAGAAAAAAAAAAAAAAAAGATGATAAAAATAAGAAACCTGAAGAAACTGTAAGAAAATTCGGTGGCATTTTTAGGCCATTCAAAGTTTCCCTCTGCATGTAAACGGGACCGGCTCTAATAAGTTTTTAAATCCATTTGCTTGGCTGTCTTTCCTTCATCACTAAAGCCACCTGGAAATGTCACTGTCACTGTCTTCCATACAAATGTAATTCCTCCACTGACACATTGTGGAGCAAATGAAGATAAGCAGTGCCTCACACTTCAGATGAACTACACCAAGACATTTTAGTACAAGAATGGTAAAGGTAACGCATTTAATTAATTTTGACACAAAGTATTAAAAAGATAAAATTTGAAAATCTTTTTATTTTTTTTTTGGCTCAATTACCAAAAAAAGTGATCAACTTTAAAGTAATGTCCTGCAGTTTGACTGCTACTTATGTTGTCTCTACATCAGTGTCAATAACCCATTAATCATTCACATTTGCTATAGATATTCTTAAATTCTGAACACAGTGACTATGTGTGCTGACAGGACATGTGGTCTTACACAAGGAGGCTAAAAAAAATGTTCTTGTGGAATGCAGTAAGTTTTCTGGGGTGCAAAAGTATTTACGCAGCGTTGCGTCATCAAAAAGGAGCAGTAACCTACTAAATCCTTGAATGGCTGCTCTTTGAGTCTCAGAGACGGGAAGGCATGTTTTTCTCTTGTCAACTGGCATTCGATACAGGGCAGAGAGGAGGTGACCTTGTGCTAACAGGCACTGTGCTGGGCCGACTCCAGTCTTAGAACTACTCCCCACTGCCTGCTAAGGCTTCAGACAAGCTTGGTGAAATGATGTTAGCTACAGCTGTGGTTTCAAATGGTTTGTTTACTTTCATCGTCTTTGTGAAATGAAACTTCAAACTGATACTTCTGTATAAAATGGGTTACTTTGGGCACATATTTTTTTGGGGGGGAAACAAAACAACATACAGCCCAGATTGACTCATCATCATGACATCACTCGCTCTCATGGTGTTTTTCTAGTTTGAAACTCAAGCTATGTTGAGAAAAGCACCATTGGTATTTAAGGGACTATATGCTTGAAGCAGTATATGTTCACTAGTTATTATATATTTAAAAAGCCTACATTTGTTTAAAGCCGACCTTTGAGGGTCGACGATTTTCTGTGCTGTGTTTAATCTATACTCATGCAATATTTGTCAAGATTCCAACAACTGTTAAAAGATTACACTATCATTTTTTTACCACTGTGAATTATGTTTCACAGATCTGAGAGTTCAAAGCAGATGTACATGTTGAGTACTCAAACAGATTTATAACTGCATAAATATCAAGCACTCTACGTTCCACCTCAGCTAGCCAAAACACTGATAATTAGATGGTAAATATCTGTTTTAAGGGGGAAATATGTGGTGTTTATTGACATATTGACACAGATAAGAAGACTGACATCCACAGCTTTTATGCTTTTAACAACTGCCTGATCACTTGGCTCCGCATGCAGTCATGAATAAGGCAATGACCATTTAAATGGATGAATACAAGGACAGTGTGATCTGAATCCTACATGGATTATGCTGTCTAAACATCAAAACAGCTGTCGTCTAGGGACCCACTCCATTCTCTTTTATCTGGTAGCTTACTTGCTGCTGATAGAGTCTGATAATGTAATACAGCCAATAGACTGCATTGTGCTGGATATCAGTGGTTCCAGTTGTCATTCAAAGTCCTTGCTTGTACAAGCCAATGCATTGATTTTTCTGAAGAAAGATTACTGTCCAGGATTTATGCACATAATTAGGGGACGTAAAACTTTAAGAGGATTTAGGTATTTTATTTACGGAGCAGGCACAGGGAAACATTTCTGCAGCAACACAGACAAATGAAATGTCTTGTTTCTCAGGTTGCAACCCACAGACAAAGGTAAGCGTCTTGAAATCAAAAACTGACAGGTAGCGTCTGTCTTCTACGCCCTCTCCTGTGCAGTGGTCCTGAGGAATTGGATTTTGCTCCTCGCAGCTATCAGCCTTTGATGTGACACAGTGACCGTAAGAGCCAGTCATCAGGTGTGAGAATGAACAGAAGCCTTCAGATGCTGCAAATCTTAAAGGTCTCAGCCGTTCCTCAGTGTGACTCTTTCTGTACTTCTAACGTGGCACATAAATCAAAGCCCACAACCCTCTTCCTGGAAAACTAATGCCATTATCAGTGAAACTGAAGCTGACTGGAAAAAAAACAGCTAATTAATTGAATGTTTTTTTCTCTTTAATAAGCTCAAATGTTAAGTCACTTTTAAGCGTCTGGCTGCAATAAGATAACACTGCGTAATAGAAAGGAGTTTGACTTTGCTTTTTAATGAGAATAGAGGTTTGAAAACCTCATTTAACGATTTTATCCATGCACACAAATATTTGATGGAAAGAAAATGTAAAAAAAAAAAAAAAAAAATGCACTGAGTAGGATGAAAAAGCGTAGGATTTTCAGTGACTTCAAAGCCAACAGTTCCAACAGAGCCATCCATACACTGCGGAAGCAGCCCACGGTCAGGTGGTAATCAGGCTGCTTTGTGCCTGCTTCAACCCGGGTTTGTGGATAATCACGATGGGCCAGTGGGCTGGTGAATAAGGCCTGTGTGGTTGTCTATCCTCAAGCTATTTGAACATTGTAGGAGGACAGTGCTGAGGCAGAGCAGGAGAAATAATCAATGCTACAAGGCTATAAACAAATAATTATGAGGATGGAGAAACATCTGAATTTCTGAGATTTGTGGAAGCGTCTGCCAAAGGGCCAAATAAATAATGGAAAATAAATCAGTATCCCTGCTGTTAATATCATAACTTTGTTGATGAGTAGCATAAAGCAATGCACAAATGCACAAAAGTTCAGCTATTTACCCAGTGAGGGCTTACATGGTTTTTGTACATGCAGTGGCTAATACATAAATCCTGCTCTGCATTTGGCAACCTTGAGAGAAAGAGAGAACAAAAAAACAAGGACTTTTCAGTCCAACTGACAAAACAGTGAAGAAATTGGAGGCCGAGCGTCTGTGAGTGACACAATTCAAACACGCAGTTTCTAATCTACTGAGCTGCCACAGAAATATATAGCCTCAAAGAGCTACTTCTCCAATGCCGTTCTGGAGGCCTGAGATCAAGAAAACTTAGATACATTTTGAAAAGCTGGGTGTATTGAAGCAGTTCATACCAGGCTTGTATTTAATGAGGTTACAGTCAGTTCTTGGATTCGGCCCTACATTGATGGGGTCATTTAAGCATCATAGCAGCAAGCTGGCAGGAAGACATGTCAGCCAGCAAGCTCAAATCGGGCATTTATAGCTTTTTCCTAAATAATTAAGATCTACAGTTGTTTTCTCACAAAACAATATTAAAAAAAAAAATACAGACTCTTTTAAAGACAGCTATCTGTGAAAAAAAGGACTGAAGGACACTAATATTAGAGTAAAGTTATGATAAAAGTTAAGTGTTGCAAGAGCCTTTCAAAGTATTTGTATCAGTATTTTTTTTTTTTTGTGGTGGCTTGTGCTGACAGTGGCAGAGTCTGCCATTCTGCTAGTGAAATGGCCAACCTATAAGCTGCAGCGATTCACTGGAAAATAAGGCATGCATGTAATCCAATTTAATTTTTTGCAGGGTTTCCTAAAGCTGCTACTGCTTCACATTCAAACTGTTTGATTTGTGACACACAGGTCGGCTGAATGAAGCAACCACTTCATCTTGATAACTTGCGGTGAGTTTGCGCTAAGTACAACAAGCTGCAGTGCTTGTAATGGTATTAGAGTGTATCCAGTGTGGCACTGGCCATGGCAACACCCTCTTTTGCATCTCTTACTCAATAGTTTAAAAAAATTCTGATCCACCACCTATCCAATGTCAAAAATCTTGTCCACTGCGTCTCAGATTAAGTGGATGTCTAAATGTTGGTCTGTGTGCACTATTGAAGGCTGTGTGCATGAAAGCCACCCACTCAAAAAAGACTAAAGATATAAAATTTTGCTTGTTAACACAAAAATGATACTGGTGCATATTAAAGTTTAATGATATATCTTATAGTCTCATCTTGTCAAATATTTCCATCAGGACGCTGCTAACTGCATATAAATCAATTTAAAAGATTAGCTTTCATTTCAAACCGTATGAGGACACTCGTCTGTCACCAGTCATCGATCCTTCAGTACAAACAGCCACTGTTCCATTTAGTTCCAAGTTAGCAACAAGCATTGCCACAAATGGATGCACAAGCTTCTGTGTATGTTTGTGCGTGCAGATGCAGGGAACTCACACACAGACACAAACACTCACATACTAGTATGACTGAATCATTGTATGAGCATGTATCATCAGAGAGGTGGGATGGGTAAGAGTGGGATTATGTTCGGGTCTGGCTGTGTGGCTCAGAGCTGTGGGTGGTTGACCCTGATAAATCTCTACAGACTGTGACGCAGCTTGGTCACATTTTGTAGCGACAAGCTCATGGTATGGGGTTCAATTTATGCGGGAAGACTGCTCTAGTTGAGAATGTAAGATGGGAGCCAAACAGGCCTGTCTCTGCGAGCAGAGGCATTAACAAGCCAGGCGCCTCTCATGTGACAGAGTCATCTCCACAATACACTGGCAGCTGATGTGTCATGTTGCTGCCCAGTGAAAATCAAAGACAGTGCAGCAAATGCAATAAACAAGCTGTGGGTGGGGGCGCCGAGAAGCGGGTTGTGTGGAAATTCAAAAGCACGCTTTTGCGACTGGACACATAGGAGGAGGGCCCGTCCCTGCTGGGTTTCTGATTATTGTCTGAGCTAAACTAAATCACACAGCAAAAAAAAAAAGAAGAGGAGACCGCTTCAGCTGGCTCTCATTCTCTTCAGCGTGATGGAGTACAAACTACACCACCACCCACTGTATTACTGTTGTAGCTTGAATGTATGACAAATTGTAGGGAAGCCTGACCAGAGTGGCCGGGAAACTGGTAGGAGGAAGATGTGAGAAACTTTGTGCTTGTATAACAAAAAGTGTTTTATTTTCAAAAAGAAGTAGCGCTAGCACTAGAATATTAGCAAACATATATACAAAAAAAAAAAAAAACAGTAAAATTTGTATTATTAAACAAACCTTGAGTCAAAGTAGAGCAACTAAGCATCACTTGAAACGCGACATACTAATGAGTGAACCCTGTGGGCAAAGAACAACTGAAGAACTTGAACTTAGAAAATGTAACAGTTTCAAACAAAAAAGGAAGAAAAGTCTGCAAGCATGTTGTTTATATATATTCTTGTGCATAACCATCTATCTATCTATCTATCTATCTATCTATCTATCTATCTATCTATCTATCTATCTGTCTATCTGTCTGTCTGTCTG
>JAQNCA010000001.1:18248300-18260553 GCA_029783725.1 Acanthurus tractus | reverse complement strand
CCAATATACACTACGACCTTACAGGATCCCAAATGTTTAATGCCATCTTGGGACTTTCCAGAAAATACAAATTTGGGTAAACAGGAGGGGAGATTGAATAAAACTGAGGAGAGGTGAGCAAGGAGTAACAACCAGGGCTGAGTTACCACATGAGACATCAATGTCAAATCTGTCTGGACACCCTTTACATCTCAGTTTCTCTTTCAAAGACATCATTTTTTATCTTTTTGGAAAAAATGGTTAATTTGATGTTTTTTTTTTAATAGTAGAGGAGATACCATCCAGATGCGATAGATAGCATTTGAATTGACACTGATGCCTGGTGATGTTTTTTTTTTTTGATAAGTATATATGTATGCCATTTAAGTATAAATAGTGTGATTGATAAAATATAAATGGGATTTAGTAAAAATAGTTTTGTGTAATTAATCATGGAGCCTTACCCGATCAGCAGGTCTATTTGCTTAAAGTACTATTAGCCATCAGTGATTGGCCCTAAAAGTCAAGATTAATCTACCTTTAACATTCACAAACTCTGATTTGCTTAAAAAAGACATTTATATACCAGGTTAGATGTGAAAATCCCCACTGATCGTGCCTGACCATTTACTCTCTCCTCCTCCTTCACACCTTTACTGGCTCCACTTTCCATGTCTTTGCAGCCCTGAGAGTACGATTTCTGTTTGGAGTTGCTATAAATTATTTGCTACTGTAATCTCTGTTATCAAACTTGCCTTCACAGGTCTTGAAGGTTATAGTCAGTCCTAGTTTGGTTGTGTTTGCTGAGGGGATGCTAAGCAAAGAGCCTTTGCCTGTTGTGGGCACACCAACAGTCACCCCATGACTGAGTTTCATGAGCTGCAGTTAGCCATTTCCCTACCAATATGTTGCACCTGTCTGACAAAGTTCCCCTTTAAAGCATATGTACTACAAATGGTTTAAGATTTTCCTGAACCAATAGACCATCACTTCACTCTCCCTCTCTCTGTTCACACTTTCTCTAAGACCTCACTAGGGAGCTCTCATATGGCTGCTAATATAAAGTTAGAGACACAAGGATAAAAGGCACAGGCTGTTTAGCCTCTGAAAGCCCTGTTTAAGCAGATGAAGTGATGTCACTTAAAGCAACACTTGAAGATTCAGTGTAAGGACACTCTGTCACTAACACTTGTGGGTAATTTATGCAAAGTACACAGCTGCCCAGGTTCATTAAACTTCCATGTCATAAAATGAAGTAACTGGAGCAGCACCATATAGCAATCTGAAGCTGCAGTTAGAATAAAAAAAAAAAAAAAACACGTTATCAATCTGCAGATCCAGTGCTAAGAATTATTCGTGCTGTGCCTGGTTAAGTGATTAGAAAATGATTTCCTCATTAAATCAATGGAATGTTTTAGTCTAATTAAAATTGACATTTGATTGAGAAGATCATAAACTACCACAATTTGGAGATTCATGTTTTTCAATTTGTGAAAATTTATTTGAAAACACGAGAACCAACTCTGACAGCTTTCCCACTGAGAGTCTTCTTTATAGCAATAATTAAAGGATAAATGCACACAGCAAATATTACGCGGGGCTCTGCCATAAATCACCAGTGAGAACGTCTATTGTAGACCGTGAAATAATCAGCAGATTGGCGGGTAAAATATAGCCTCATCAACATATTCAAAGCAGCTTTTCTTGAAGTCACCTTAGGGTTACTGCATATGTAACCAGCTGTGAATCCCCAGGCTCATATTTGTTAATCAAGAGAGAAAAATAAGTTTGTCTTTTTAGTTGTGGATAATTTGATTAATGGCCACCCCTCCCAGTGTGCCTATTCATGGTGCATGTCAACCTAGAGGGGATTCTTGTTTGTCTCCTAACACATTGCTTGGTGTAGTTGTAGGTTGTAGGTGTGTGCTAAACTGATATTTACATTAGCATACTAACAAGAACTATGACTGTTTGTATAAGTCCTGTGCTTGTGGACAATCCCAAACAGTGATGCAGGACACGCTTTTCTGCTGAATCCTGGAGATGAGGGTAATGAATTGCGTTCTGCATATGGTGCATTGATAAACTCAATTCACGCTATTAATCAGCAGCAGAGGGAAATGGGAGAGTCTTGGGAATGCTCTGACTGACAGGCTCATTTAGTGAGAGGAACAGCGTCTCTTGCTGTGAATATGGTTCTGCTTACATCGGCTGATTAAAGGTGGCCACTGCGCAGAGTAGAGTTTGTGCGGCAGGATCAGTTTTGGTAGGATGATGTTTCTGTGGAAGGATCAGGTTTGCGTGGCAGAGAGAGGAAGAGGAAGGGAGACGAAAGGGCAACTGCATGGTCAAAGGCTTTTCAAAGACATTGGCCAGAGGCTGGTGCACGCTGGCTGGCTCGCAAGCTGCAAAGATGTCAGCATTGGAATTGTTTGGATGGTAAGGGTTATTGCTTATGATTGCTAACATAAAAGCTGATCGTGCTGTGTGATTATCGTACTCCGAGTCTTATCCTCCTCTTACAGCAGCAAAGCCGAGATGGCATTAGACAACAGCCTTGCCCACGGTCTCAAAATATCTTAATGCATTGCCCCCCCCCCTTTTAAATTTCTTCCGAGGGCAAGTCTTCTTTTCTATTACCATCTCATCTAGCCTTACACATTGAATTTTCTCACTTTACATTTGTGTGCCAAGCTGCGCTTCTGCTTGAATAGCAGAATAATCCAATCAGCTGAGAGCGCCTCAGACCCGAGACATCTGACCTCTGCTGAGGATGGGATCTTGTCAAAAAGCCTCTTATTTCAGATAATAATTCTCCTGCTTTGTTTGTACAGCCTCATTTCTGCTCGGCGCTACAAGCCAATTTGTTGTTGTTATTTCAGTCCCAATGTGTAAGACGTAAGGAAATCTCATTGCCATTTTTCAATGAATTGGGGATTATATTAAAAAAAATTGTTTAAGAGTAGAGAATGCTCATATACTTTGACCAATCTGAGGAAAAAAAAGCAGCCATCACTTTTCACTTTTAGTTAAAAGTTTTTAACTAAATGTAGTTATTTCCAACTGTTCTCTGTGAGAAGTGTTCATCCTGCATTAATGTAATCCTTTATAGAAAATTTTCATTTTGGAAAACCACGCATTTGTTTTTTTTTAAGGATTAAACATTTTTGTGACTAAAGGGAGATTAGGAAAATTATTTTAAATTTGCATTTCTTCACAGTCTTACATTTCACACTGCACACTCATCTACCATACCAACACTTGTTTCATTATTGTCATGATGCCATTCCCAGGTTTCACAACCAAAGCCAACCCTTCAACTGATAAACAACCAGCAAAAGCACACTGAACGACTTTATTTGCATTAAAACACACAAAAACTGTTCTTTATCCAGATGTCATGCAAATCCAGTTTCCTACAGTTCGTTTACCAAATTATCATAATGAGTCCTTTGCTCACTCTGAGAAGTCCAAAAATAAAGTTAATGCCTCAGCAGAACGTGTCTCTATGGAGTCCCTTCCTTCCAAACAAAAAATTGATATATAATATGTAAATAGCTAAATTCTACAAAACCAGACTCAAACTTGAAAAAAAAAAAATTCTAACCAGAGGAATGCATATGTATCTTTGAAGAGAAAGCCATTAGGAGGGGGGGTGAGATGACTTGAATAAAGTAATAAGAGCCTAAAGGAGGAGCAGAGAAGAACCAAGGTCAGCTGAGGACAGCGCTGTTCGTATTTCATCATGTGACAACTTACGGCTCTCAGACGTAATCTCAGGGAACCCTCTGCCTGAGCAAGTAGCTCGGCTCCTTTGGCAGACTATCCAGCCCCTGTTCACTTTAGTTTGCCTTTGCTGCAGTCTTCAACACTCTTCTGCTGAGAAGCCAATCACCTAACCTGTCGACACATGGACAGTGTGGCACGCCCCCCGACACTGCTCAGATAAGCAATCTGTGCTCCTGCCATGTAGAGAGTTTCCCCTCTCCAGAAAAAGCAAAGGCCCTTAGTAATGACTTTTTTAAACTATATGCAATCAAACATAACACCTGGTTGACTGTCACATGGTAATAAGTTCGGAGAAAGAGTGCATTAGTCCTTTAGAGCCTCTTAATTGTATGAAATAACCTTTGCAACAGCATATTTGCTTCATAGTCTAAACCAAGGAAATACTTTCAAGAAGGGGCACTTAGTATTTACAGAGGAAGAAAGTGTATATACCATGTTTGCAATGCATTTGTATGCATGCTCTATTAGTATGGCCTCAACTGTATATTAGGTTGCCCTCTTGAGTAGCAATAAGTGGTTACTATTCACCTTTGCCTGAGGAAGCACTTCAAAGGAGCGCCTAAGTGTTTGCAACCCTTTAGCATCAAACCATAAAGATTCTGCAGCTGCAGAGGAGTGTCTTTGATTGTTAAATCACGTTATGCTTGTGAAACATTGTTTAGGGGACCTTTTTTCTTTTATCAGCAATAACAAGAATCTCGCAGGCTGCGCTGCTGTGAACTGACGTCTTCTGTTGTTAAGTCACATTATGCTCATGAAAAATTATGCAAGTAGAAATGGTAGAATATTAATGAGGTGTAATTTTGACTGCTGGTGAGGACACAGTCGAAAAGGCTAATTAGAAGAACATGATAAGTTATGGTTTGATGGGTTTTCAGCCCCCACAGTGCATGCAGAATAAATCTTATTTACCAGTCTTCTCCTGATGCGTACACATCTTTGGCTCTGAATCTATACTTGGGATGCAAACTGCCATCACAAAACACATCCAATCTGTTTTATATGAGGCCCTGTTATGTTGCATCTTCCATGTAAGTTGTCAACCCTTTGTTGTGTAGCTGCCTTGTAACGTGTCTGCAACAGTTTAGTGTTTTATGTGACAAATTAAAACAGTTCTGTTAAAGTCAAAGACCTACGACTGAGGGGAAAGACAGAAGGAGAGAGAGAGAGAGAGCGAGAGTGAGTGAGCAATAGGCTATTCATAATGCACAACATCACTCACTAGCATGCAGGGAACCTCTGCCATAGTAACATAATCCTCATCCAAGGCCTTCAGATTTAGTAAAAGGACATGGAGCCTGAATCTTTCATTAAATGAAGGCTTATTTCATTATTTAGAAGGTGTTATTTTCTGCCTCAGTTCACAGGCTAAATGCCAACTGGCAAATCCAAAGCCTATTTAAATGAGTCAGATCCTGGTCCCATCTGCCCTGCTGGTTCCCTCACTCTTCCCTGCAAGTGGGTGGGTAGACTGGATAATGCAGGCAGGCTGCAAGACGCAGACTGGCTTCTGCTGCGTCATCTGTCTTCTCACTACGCATCCCACTCACCTGTGCCAAAGCCATGATCTCAACAACATGCAGACTTCAGAGCCACAGGTCTTCTCTTTAATTGGGGCGCATCTTGTGCTATATTATGCAGGATGTTATCAAGAAATTATATTTTATATGCTTCTCACAGAGTTGCAGTGCAAACTTGAAGAGCTACACTGGAGTCAGGAGCTGTTGCCTATCGAGCGGCAGCACCAGATCTCTTCCTCATCCAGTATCTGATTTATGGTCTGCACTACATGGTTAGCATTGCTATTTACAGTTAGATAGCACTTACTCTAACTAACTAGGCCACTGACAGGGTCTCACCAAAGGGTTCTGATGCACAAAGTAGCAGAAAAGAAACATTTTTATGCTTGCAAAACTTGAAAACTTGGATCACTAATAAAGTTTAGAGCTGTTTTATAAGACAAGGGGTTTTGCATGAAGAGGTAGCAGTCTGTGGTGGTTTGACCTCCTAGTCACACTTAAAACAGCATTTTAAGGGCCTGAAAACACACATTTTGCTTGAAAATCCTTCCAGAGTGTGATCTTTTGCAAACGCCAGCCTTACTGCTCTCTTGTTCTTTGCCAAACTTATTTACTAATTAAACTTAGCTGCTGGGCTGACATGTCATCTGCTCAGAACTGCACTTACACCTCTTCATTAAACAATCTATGATATACACACTGATAAAGAGCTGCACTGAGGTCACCATAAGAAATTCTCGCATATTATCTGTACTCATGTCTTCTTTTATGATCCATGCAGGGAGCAGGGTCCTGTCCTTTCTCAGTGACATAAGAAGCATGCATAATCATCTCATGGACTGTACTAGTGGATTTTGTGTGCCTTGGGAATAAATGGATGCAGTTTCATTTGACTGTCAAATAGAGAGCATCATTACACACAGGCCCGACTGCTGAGGGATCATTTGAATAATATAGCTGGTTACATTATTATATTTTTTTTCATTCGTTATTGGCTGGTAGAGTGGCTCTGGTGCCATTACAGAAGGATACCACTTCACTGCATGAAACGTTTAATTTATTGAGCAGGAGTTGGCATAATGCTGTGTGCTGTCTCCAATGAGGAAACCATTATCTTCTATGTTGAAATCCTCTCCACATAGAAAGTCTTCAGCGTCATAACAAACAAAAAATGGCTTTTTCCCTCTTTTACTTAATTTTCCAAATGACTTAGTAAATAACTCTCTGCTGAGCAGCTTCCATTGCTACTTATCAGAGGATTTGTGTAGCTTTGAGCGCTTAACAAGAACCAAAGACAGAGGGGGGAAAAAAAGGCTAAAACAAGCCCATAACGTAACATCTGTTGACATCAGCCGTAAAGTAAAATATGGCCACAGTGAGCACTTTCATCAAATAAAGACACAGTTTTTGTTGTTTGTGGTCCAATCTGCTAATCTACAGAGCATTTTTATAGCATGATGGAAATTTCTGAATTAATTAGATGATTTGGCACCCACCAGTCTTGTTTCCCAAGACAGCAATGTGCTCTCTTTTCACACTGATGCACAAAATAATTACCTATTTTGCCAAGTATCCTGTTATCTAGAACTATGAGTTTGTTATCCTTCAAAAATGCATGGAGATAGCGTGAATTCCAACTCCTCTGTCATTAATATTCCCTCCGAATGACATTTCTAATATTGAAAGAATGTCAAAATTAATATCTAAAGCTGACAGATATCATAACTTACTGTTTTTTGTACTACTCTGATATTTTTATCTTCCAGCAGAGACAGAATCGGGGTCCACTGGACAGGGCCCCTGGAGTTAGTACTGGCTTCACTTTATTCCACTCAAGGTCAATACTTTATGGAAATCTGCACACCACAAGATCTATTTCATAAATAGAGGCTTTAAACAAGCAGCTGTTGACGGTGAAATGAATTCAAGACTGGTGTCAATATTGTCATGAATTACCTCCACATACAGGTCTGCAGCAGGGTGCAAAATGAAAAGGAAATCAAGCACCATGAGGAGGGCAATCATGGAATAAATGCGAGGTGTTTGTTATATGTTATAGAAATAAAGAACATGCCACCTGAGAATATTAATTCTCTCATCCATTATTCATGAACTACTGTGTATATAGAATGTTGATGTTAAGGCCCGTACAAACATCACAGCCAGCAACATCGGCAACACAATGTAATGACTTCTAACTTTCTACGTGTTTACATGGATTGATATTTCAATATTTTAAATTGGACGTTGCCCTTTTTCTAATACTTAAGGAAGTAAAATTTTAAGCATTTTCTATAATGTGCAGTTTCAGCTCTTCACAACAGTACAATGGAGTATGAGAATAAACAATGAGAATGACTGATGTTACAGCCCTTACTAATCAAAGTGATTGAAACTGGCTTAAACATGTGATCCATTTAGAAATAAAGATACCATTAAATACTTCTTAATGCTTATTATTTTTTAATTTACAAATGTTGAACAACTCAACAAGTTCTCAAGTTCAACCCGACTTTCATGTTGGTCAGCACTACATCATGCTTTGCTATCCTGATTGTGAATTTTCATCTAGGCAGTTGTGTCAAAAGGTGTTTTGGTCCTGTTGATGACACCCAGTAAAAATCAAAAACAAACTTTAAAGGTACCAAACCAGCCTCACATTTGGGAACTGAACAAGTCAAACAGAGAGTGTGATCAAATAACAGGAAGTGTGAATTTCAAAAGTATATTTAGCCTGTATTGGCCACTAGGTTACAATAAGAGCTGTTTAAGCTGTGTTTTGAGAGCCTCACTTAAATCTTATGTGTGTTAGTTTGTTTCCCACTGGCTTGTTCTCAGGAAGTAATCAGAAGTAAAGCTGTAAAAAAGAAACAGCGGTATAATTAGAGTAATTAAGAAAGCACCGGGCAGGCAGTGTTTTGGATGCCATGAACCAGTGAGCACAGTCCCTGGGTGGTAATTATATGTATACACTACCAGCCTGAGCTTTGTTCAAGGTTTTGCTACACTGGCCTTGAATTGTATAAGTGTGGTTTATGCATGTAGGAGGACATAATTGTGCAGTAGAAACAAAAACATGATCTCAAATTGATAGTCTTGTAAACGAACATCTTGGGAAATAATCAGGTATGCAGTGCTCACTAATTACTGCACGTCTAAAACAGAGTGGCAGCAACAGTGAACTAACCTGTGTGAAAGGTTACGGATATTAAAAATACATTTTGTATGTATTTCTCTAGAGGATAGCATTTCGTCTCCTGCTGAAAGAAAGGTAAGATTAATTGGTATTTCAGCTGTAAATGACTTAAGATATTGTATTTTTGCCAGGAGCCTAAGCGTGAATGAAGATATCTTATCTGTCTACTGTACGTGACATTTTGAAGGGCCACGTTTCACCGCATGGGCTCAAGTCTCATTCAAAATGACCTTGCTGTTTCATCCGTGATACTCCTCCTCCTCCTCCTCCTCCTCCCTGGCCTGAATACCTGTCCCACTCTCTCTGCTACACTAAACATGGTCGTACAATTACAGCTTGTGTGAGGAGAACTCCTCATTTCTAACCCTACAGTGCAACTTTCCACTGGGGACACTCTGTATCAGGGACACACCTGGTGAGCAGACCCGGTGTGACACTGATAAGATTTGTTTTCCAGATCTCTGCACCACTGATGCAGTTGTATCCAGCTGAAGAGACACACTGACACACTGTTACAAAATCATTTACATTCCGCCCAACCCAGCCTGCCCCGCGGCACCCTATAGATCATCTCCAAGGAGAAACCTAAAATCAAATATTGCATATACATCCCCATCAATCCTCTCCCTGTCAATTAAACTGGCTTACTTTGGCACTGCGAGTCATACCTGTGACACACATCAAATTTTAAGTGCAGCTCCCACAAAGTTAATGCCTGTTATGATAGACATAAAATATAACAAATTGTCTCAGAGATACTGTTTAAAGGACTTTGAGGGAATAGGGTTAAAACTCTGCTCTTGTTCCTCAAATCAGATTTACACCCACTGACTTGTAATACTGCAGTGACTAAAAGCTACAGTAAATGTTAAGTACAGGCTCTGCTTGGGGGATTTCATAAATCACATGCCTGCTCATTCTCACATTTTTTTTTTTTCATTGCCGTGCCATTAAGGAAATGCACTGTCTGTTCCCCTGAGTCACAAATAGAACATTTAGTCAACTTCTATGTCACACGGAGAAATCTGCCTTATTTCTGACCTGTGCTTGTTGTTAAGAACTCCTTTCTATATGTTGTGTGTGGTTGGAATGATGAGCAGGTACTTCTTCAAGTGGCATGTGCTGCTTAGAAACACTATTATGCAAATGGTGAAAGGGTTAAATTGAAGGAAGAACTCATTTCTAAATTGAAGTGATTACATGGTATGTTAAAAGAAAAAGCTGGATGTTATTCGTCATGCTCATCGCCCACAAGATTTAAGACTGTTCCACTGTCACTTTACTCTGCTGTTGAAAGGAAGAGTGAAAGGAAGAACGTGAAATACTGAGAGAGACAGTGAGGGTGTACTGCAAATTTTTGCTTGCTCTTTATCAAGGTCAAATTAATTAATGCATTACTTCACAGGCTTTGCTAATCCAGCGTTATGTTTTCTTAGCAAAACAAATCTCTGATTAAAAGGTGCCTATTTACATAAAATAAGGGTTTCATTAAAAAGCGGTAAAACATTCAAAATCTATCTTCTTTCGAGTCTAACAGGTGCCAGTGGCTCTACAGTGTGCTGTAATAGCGCTTTCACCGGATGATGTTCTTAAATATTACCTTGAGAAATCTCATTAATTCCCACTTAATTGTCATCACATTCCATTTGGTGGATGACTGCGGGGAATCTGTGATACAGGGACACAGTATCGATACTGGAATCGCGTTCTGACAGGCTCCTCACTCATGTTACAAGCGAATGATCCCAATGCATTTTAGATACTGTAATTAATCATTTACATACTTCAAGTGTCATCTGATAGGTCATCCTGCTGTGCTTACCCAGTGCCCCTCTCATTAAAATGCTAATCTAAACTGCTGACCCACGCTGCTGCTGAGGAAGACTACTCATTACGACTCTCTCCCTCTCGCTTCTTCGTGGCCCCATTGGACCTTCGAAACAGGAGGTGCCATGAGCTGAAAACAGGGAACTTTCTCCCAGAATGGGAGCACTTGCAGAATGTAGATATTCATTTATTCTACTGTCTTCCCCGGTGCTGCTGTGGAAACGCAGGGCTCATTAACCAAATGTGATTTTTAAAATAGCTGTTTCCCTTCGCTTCACCTAGTTAATATACAATACACCATAGGTGACTGATATTCATAGAGCGGATGTAACCTTAGAGAATATCAACAGCTGAAGGCTCATCTGTCTGTCACAGAGAGGACGACCACAAGGTGTGAGACAGCTCAGCCTCCAAAAGATAATATGATAACACTTACCCAGAATGCTTCATAAAGTCTGAGACTCAGAAGATGATTAAAAGAAACAGAATGTGGTGCAGTGATGTGCACTGCTGGCATGTGCACATTTACAGAGACAGAGTGAACGGTGGGATGAGGGGGCTGGTGAGAGTAAGTCAGGACACTACAGCACAGATGTTTGTTCAATTAGCCCCAAGGCACCTGCAGAATTCAAACAGGCATCCCAGAACCAAACTACCCAATGTCTGCTGTCCTCCTGTATTAGACCTACATCCATCAACAACAAAACCACTGCTTATTTTTTCTCATTTTAAATATTATTCAAGGAAAAGCAATGGCAAAAGTATGAGACTTTTACCATGCAACAAGGTTTCACACTGTCTGAATAACATGCAACCAAACTTCCTGGAGGTAAAGTCACACCATGTCCTGATATTCACATACAACAGAACAGAGCACCAAATTAATGAACCAAGACCTAAAAAAAGATCTTGGGCAAATAATAGATTTTGTTGTCATCTGCCATTTGGTGCAGGCTTCGGTCCAGCAAACAATGGCGCTGTTGAAACATGGGAATTTTTATTCCCTCTGTATGTAAATGTTTTCCCATTCGACACATGTAGATACTCTGAAGGGTTTCAGCTTGCTAACTGTCATTCTAAAATAATAAGACACTTTTCTCTAGCTGATGGATATGAAAGTACACAGTGATAATGGAGCATTTATTTTGACTAAGCAATGCCAGTAAACAGGGCACATAAGACCACACATGAATGGGCGGCTGCACAGCAAACCATGCATGCTGGCATCACAAGCCAGAGGAAGGCCTCCTTAGACTGGTATGTACACAGCTATATGGACTTAAAATATGCACACACATTCTTGCAGTTCACTGCGTACCAGTGAACCGGGGATCATGATGTGATGTTTTTTCAAATTAAAAATTAAATATATTTAATATTTTGTAGGGTAAAACATAAATAAATAAAGCACAAATTAACTAATTAGCATCGTGTTGTTGGGTTTGTTGACTTTGGAGAATCTGCAGCATGCAGTCAGAAAACAGATATCAAAATGTGTTACTTTGAACTTCAGGTCCCTTTACAGGAATGATTTTACATTTTGGATAATACGTTTATTGACTTGAGTTAGATGTTCTATATTACTCTTGCATCTGTTTTTTTAAAACAGGAGTAAAATTAGCCGCTGGTGAGCTTAGCACATACAGAAGAAACAGGGAAACAGCTAGCCTAGCTCTATCAAAAGCAGTGGTGGGGGACACGTAGCTAGCTATGTGGCTATATTTGCATCAGACTGGAATTTGAGACTTGGTTGACTAATATTGATGAAAGACTCCACTTGACTTTGACCTGTTGTTCAATAGTTGCCATTTGATTTAGACTTCAGGCAAAAAACTGGAGAGGACTTCTCTTTTAATAATGGCAAGGGCAAGGCAAGTTTATTTGTAGAGCACAATTCATACACAAGGCAATTCAAAGTGCTTTACAGCTACATATAATCACA